>JAIPMN010000397.1:3513-21072 GCA_020650975.1 Apostichopus californicus
CCCCCCCCCCCCCCTTCACCACCAACATCCCCTATCCTAGACATTTATTCAGGCACCAAAACAATTCAATTTGGAAAAAAAAAATTACAAAAGCCAATTATGGAAGACAAATGGCATGTGATAAGTAGAGCTGCAATATTAAGATGCTTTTTCTTTAAAAGAAAAAGAAAAGTTTTTCACATTTGATAACTTTTGTAAACAAGCTGGTTTATAACTTTGGGATGTAATTTTCTACAATTGCACATATAAATTAGCAGATGTCATGTCACACATATATATACTATCAACTACACAGAGAATAATGTCATTAATGAAGTAGGCTAATTAATACAGTAGAACTTGTACTGTACCTCCTATGGGTTCCAATTAGTATTATTTCAAGCTTAGTTAACAAACCTTGAAAAAAAACCTGAAACTTCCATACTGTATATACTTCACTACTGTCTAGATTCTTAACAACCATGAAAGGCCAAACTAACCAACTTTCTAAATGCTTGCTCAATAAGACCTACATTACTAAACGATTCAGTACATTGTTTTATTATAGACGACAGCTACATAGTCTATGTGTATAGTCACATTGGATGTAACAGCTGTAAATATCATCCATGTTCTTCCTCCCACAGCTACAAAGGTTAAATGTGTTAGTCACCTTGGATGTAACAGCTGTAAACAGCATCCCATGTCCCTCCTGAACATTTACAAAGTAATCTAACCTTCTGTAAACTCTATAACAAATATAATACCATGACAAACAAAGACACTATAATCCTTGAATCAACAATGAACTTGTCTATTAAAGTACAGCTGCATCACCACTAAAATGCTAACTGTTTGTAACGTCTCTCAAAAAAACACTAATTGTACATACAGTAATTTCAACTGGTCGCCCATCTCAAACTAAGATGACGGCCAAAAAAATAAAATATCGTGGTTTGTCGCTTCCTCACATGAATCCCACGAATCAAGAGACTTATAACGATCAGGGCAGTGACCTGCTGTATCTGTGTGGTTACAAGCCACAACTGTATAAATGAATTATGCATGACCTTATTGCATATTCATAACCATGTCTAAATACAATTACCCACATTTTCAAGGGCAAGTATATACTAGTGAGATGTTCTTGTTTGAGTAGGATATATATTCTTCGTAAATGTCTTCTTTTCTGCATGGAAATAATTCAATTTCCTTTTGGATGTATAGATACTCTTTACTTGATGCCTAACTTTGATAATAAGGTGATGCATGTAGTTTTGATCCCACATGGCTGCATAAAATGAATAATCAATGATCCAATTGCATATTCATTGTAATATGCAAAATATGAGCTACCATCGTCATTGTAGGGAGTTCAATACT
Source organism: Apostichopus californicus (assembly GCA_020650975.1). Classification (NCBI taxonomy): domain Eukaryota; kingdom Metazoa; phylum Echinodermata; class Holothuroidea; order Aspidochirotida; family Stichopodidae; genus Apostichopus; species Apostichopus californicus. The sequence goes on from JAIPMN010000397.1 coordinate 4,876, forward strand.
GTATCAACCCTAGCCAATAACCTTAAATTGTGTACTATAATACACAATCTTATATGTGAGCATGTGTTGACTATACAGGGGTGACCATTCTCAAGTTCAACAGAAGGTGGAAAACACAAACCTTTCTTCCAGGTTTTAGATTATGACCAAACCATCTGATGTGTTTAGTAGCTTTTAATATGACCAATAGCAGTTGGTCACCCTCTCCTCGTATGATATATATATAGAAAAAATATTACTTTTTCAACCAACCTAATTTACATATCATTTGTCTAATCCACTGAATACAAATACATTCAAACACGCTATATTATTGCTTCTGAATAATAATTTGATTTTACGATTATGAAAAAAAGTTTGGAAAAAAAAAACACTCATCTGAATCCAAAACCCCATAATACTTTACAAATTTTATACAATTTTATAAATATTTTCTCCTTTTTTTGTTTGTTTGTCACAAACTCTATGGAATGTATAGTATCAATTGAGTTGCAACAGTGTTATTATTCAAAACATAATGTAGTCCATGTTTTAGGTTGAGTAAAGAAAATAGGCTGAAATTAACATCAATAAATTGTCTGTTTATAAAGAAATCATACCGTCCAGTACTAACCCTACATCACATGCGGTCATATCATCACAGACCTTTTCCTTGATATCATAAAATCAAAATAACGACCCAGTTTTTTTAAAATAAAATCAGTTCTGAAATGGCAAATTTATGTAAACAGAAGGCCATTGAGATCTTAATAAGTTCATATACCACAATCTCTGAGCTACCCTATTGTACAGTAGGGCTCACAGTCTACACAGTGCCGCCACATCGAGGCTGAAATAGCTAAAACGTCGGGACGTTTTCCGAAGCAAGTTTACACTTCGACGTTTTGTGACACCTTTCTTCCCCTGATATTCCCGACGGAATATGTAGTTTATCACACCTCTTTGTAGCGAGAGATTATATCGATCAGTTCACCAGATAACAATAAGAAATGCAATCAGAAAGCATCGTAAAGTGTCGGCTAATCCCGACATTTCTGGCCTTCTTCTAAGTGTATTCAGAGCAGGATTAAGGTAACATTTTCTTTTTTAAAAAAAAAAGTATGTGTGTACATTTACAGGTTCCTCAGTATTGGCCCTAATTTTTAGTCTGCTAAAAATTGCTATAGGTTTTACAAAAGTACCAATTGCTGGGAGGACCTGGCCTTTGATGTTCTTCCCAGAGATTGGGGAGTGTTTCAGTTTTAGACAATTTAAAGTCTCAAGGTAAGGCGAAGTTTAGAAAGGTGGCAGTAAAATGCTTGTTACAATTTTAAGCAGGAGTGACCATTATCAGACTTCCTGGGGGCGATACTGAAAAACGTTTTAATTCCTGAATCGATGAACAGATTCTCTTGACTGAGAGTACCGCCGATATATTAATAGCCATTACCAATGAATATTCATCTTATCCGTTCATCTGTAGGCTGTTTTCTCACATTCCAATCAATTACCTAACACCTGTTTACAGAACGGATTATCTTCGACAGTGAGCAAGCAACTCGGTCTTCCAAACCTGTAAGGCTTAACCGTGATGTACAATTCAGGTACAATTTAGATAATAATAGACAGGCCAACTTACTCTATTCACTTGAAAACGTTGACACATCGCAGGCCTTTACTAACATGAAGGACACGTGGCGAGGTCTTATACATAGTCTGAGTCGTAAGGAACACATGGTGTGCATGATAGCAAGGGGGTCGACACTATAAAACATACCTAACCCACCTGGGACAAACCGCTGGCCCACAGGACGAAAAACTCTAGTGTGACCCACAAAATTATTTGGAAAAAAAAGGGAGCTGATGTCATGTAGGCATTTCATTCTTTTCATTCGCATTCAGTTTATTTTTGAGTCATGTACTGTATTTCTGTGACTAGAGACCAGAGGGCAGACAGCGTACACTTTCAAGTAACTTTCAAGTACACTTTCAAGTAAATTTGATCAGCTATATGCTCAAATGCCTCAGATATGTAAGGAGATAATATTTCCTATTCAAATCATCCATTTTGGTATCTCCTAATGATACACTAAAAAAACAGTTTTGGAAGCAATCTTGTGTTATCATATTCAAACTCTAAACAAACAATAACATTCATATTAAGAGAGGCAATCTTACTGAAAGGAGGAAGGGAAAAGGCACAAGATAAATCTAATTCAATGTTACATTTCCACAGAGGTCTGTTTCATGTCTGCTAACGCCACTTATTATTTAATTTTTTTATTTTTGTATATGAAAGTTCCTACATCAATTAAAATTGATAAAATGTTGACAGCTGTCCTGTTTGGCATCTGACAGAGAAATTTTGCCAGGTTGGATTAAAAAGGGTACATTTTTTTGGTCTAAGAATTATCTCAAAAGGTGAGATTTTCCTGCTGAAAGTTGTAAGGTGGACATTTTGACTTTATACAGCTAGACCAGTGCTAGTTGACTTGGATATGGTTGAAAGTGTTTTTGTGTATGAAACTTTATCAAGCAGTCAAACGTTACACACTTGTATAAAATTCAAAAATGGTTTCCGGAGGTTTCAAGCCATGACTCTATCAAACCCGATCCTAAATTATTCCATCAGGAATGAAATGAAATAAGGGTCATAGTGGATGTAGGTCTGTTATCTAGCAACTGCTATCAAATTTAATTTATCAACACTTTAAAAGACTACAGATCTAACACTACTTTTCCTTACAGATGCAACCAGCCTAGCCTATGTACTACTGTATGCATGTACTACATTTTTAAACCTTGGCTGAAGTTTATATTGATATAAACAGTTGAGTCTACCTAAATAACGAGTTTATTTTTGCATCGATTTTGGACAAGACAAGAAAAGCACAAGGAGGTTTTTGTAGATAACATTACACAATTTAAACTGTCCAAAGTGAGCTTGATGAGATATGGAGTTTTGTTTCTAAAATGCAACCAACTTGCTAGACTACTGATACCCTAACTGACACAGTCAGTGAGAACCATGTCCCTATAAAACCATTTGTACCTCACAATTTGACCCGGTACTTGTTTTAAAAAATCAGGAACAGCGAGTGTGTAATTGTACGGGTCATGATAAAGGAAGAAATTTCTTCAGAATATTAAAAGCAACCGAGGGAGGGGGGGGGACAGAATACATAAATCATTTTAAGTACCATGTGTGTCATCATCCAAGAATGAATTGAAGGTTTCATTCCTCCGACGGCCTCTTTTAAAGGGTGTGGTAGTTGTCGTTTTGCCGTTTCCTGTAAAATTGATATCCGCAGAAACCGATGCCTATCAGACATGCGATGAGAATAATTATGCAGAAGAAAGTCCCCCAATGGAAACCTTTGTTTTTAGCCGGAGAATCTGTGGTCATGTCATCGACTGCAGTGGTGCCTGGTAAATCTCCAGGGGTTGTCATCTTTTTAGGGGTTTTTGTAGTGGGCCCCTCCGTGGTCATGGCTGCAGTGGTGGGTACATCAGTTGGGCCGGTCGTCAGATCTGTGGCTGTATTACCTATAGGTCATAGAAAGGTATTGTTTTTCAAAGTGACTCAGATTGTACATGAATAACTTTGTAATTAGAGCAGTCTAGACTAGATAATAAAGCTAGATATTGCCATCATGCAAAATACCCAGAGTCCTAAAAGTGATATTTTTTTATTATTACACTGAATTCAAGTACACATTTATAACTGAGTTGCTTCCCCCTCCCACAGCCTGGGGATGTGGATGGGTGGGTGGATGGCAATGTGGGTGGGGAAAGGACAATGTGGGTGGGGGAAGGCCAATGTGGGTGGGGGAAGGACAATGTGGGTGGGGGGAAGGCTTATCAATGCAATCAATATCAAAAACCTTCATAAAAACAGAAATCATAGTAGCTGAAAACTATGATGTCAGTGAAAGTTATTCAGATACTTTGTCATAAACAATGTTGAACCGACAAGCTAAAGACCTGAATTTTTTTTAGCACTCAAAAAAAAAAAAAAAAAGTTTCATTTTTCTTTAGAATGCGAGTTCAGTTTTCTACTTGAAAATGGAAGCAAATTAGACTTTATTTGAAAAAAATTGTGTACATTGGTAGTACTGTATAAGCTTTGTAACCCTGTACTGAAAGTTAGAGACCATATCCAATCCATGGTCAAAACAAAAGAAAGCAAAATGAAGGGAAAAAAAACAAACATTTTTGGGGGTCAAAGTGCATCTCCAGTATGACAACACATCTGTTTGCTTCAAATTCTGCTTTTTAAGGTACCAAAACAGATTTGACTTATCATGAACTTCTCTATCCTGTATACATACATGTCGCAATTGAACGAATTGATTTTTTTCCTTAACGGCAACTTGGCTCCAGTACTTGTCGTTTCATTTAATTGTAAAACAGTTTCTATTTCTTTTTGTAAGTTTGTATGAGTCATGGTTTCTCCATCAGCTACAATAACAAAATTTGCTGCTATCGACTTTCTAGAAATCCTGAATACCTGAAATCTCTTTTTTTTTCAGGAAACAAGACTACCCTATGTTAACTCTAGTGCACTAAATATATGTATACTTTGGGGAACATCCTTCAGGGTGCAGCCACAATACAAAACACTTAAATATGTACAAGTTAATTTACAGATCCCCATTAAATACACCTATGTGAAGATATGCAGTCGAGATTAAGTGCCTTGACTTAGCTTAGAAGAACTTAATCAGATGTCCCATTGCCTTGAAGAAAATACTCTATCGTTTGGATATATAAGTGTCCAGGAGCGGATGGGTCTCTTAGTACTTCACAATAACAATGCATTATTATATTTAATATTTGACTGGCTTCTAGATTTGTATGATCATTTCAGTTATATGCTGCGATCAGTTGCCTCTGTTTCAAGCTCGAGAATAAATTCACCTCTGAATGATACAGGTCTATTAAGCTTTAGTTACGTATTATTTTCCAGTAACAGCCTTCAAGATTGCAATCTCCGATGCAAATTACGACATCCTCCTACAGTACCATATCCCACCTTAATGGAGGATACATTAGTGAGTCATTAACAAAGTTGATTATTGTCAGGCCTAGAATTTCACAATTTTTAGCTCCTTAACTAAAAAAGTGACATTGCTTGAAGAAAAAAATTCTACTGGCATTAGCTTAAAGGTATGCTGTATTGGCCCCAAATATGCTAGATATTCAAATATGGTCAGCTTTGCTCAAAATTCTTGAACTGTTTCTATTACAACCTTTGAGGAAATTGTCCTCACTTAGAAATTTCAGTCATCTTGTGTGTTCCTTGAAAACCTCTGAGAACAATTTCGAGAGTAAAGACCTCTGGGAAATATATTTTTTGAAAACTTTTAGCCATTACAGCATGCTATAATTTGGGGCCTATACTGAGTAGCTTTAAATTACTTTCTCACTAATACATTCCTGAACTATAACACACATCAGTTGATAGTTCTGATGAGCTTGTTGTTAGACCTGTACAGAAAACAAGGCCATTCTTTGAATGCTTATTTCCGGGGGAAAAAAACTGCACTTTGTGCCCTTTGTTTTGGCAAATGGCAATATCAACTGGCATTTAGCCAAAGATTAAGAGTTCAACCTTAAAGTTGAATACCTTGCAAACCGTAATAGCGATAATTACAATACTTGGACTCGATAGTTTTGGTTTTTCTTGGACTATAACTGATCAAAATCAAAATTCTGCCTGAAGTGATCCTTTACATGTCCCACATTTCCTAGCAATATATACAGTACTAGAACTGGGCAGTACTTTTACTAGAAATTCATAATTTATGTATATAACTAACCTGTTGCATCCATATTTTCAACTGTGCCTGCCAAACGAAAGAGAACAAACATTTTTTTTAGAACTTATTAATTTAATTCATTCATTCATAAAATGCACCATTGTACCATTGTTAACACTTGACAAAAATTTCATTCAAAAAACTTCAAATTATGGGACCTTTGTGTACTACTTTATTTGACATGTTATTTAGAAAGTTTAATATACAAATGAGCTGTGAGCAAAGTACAATACTGTATTAAAGGGAGTGAAGACTCGCGCACAAAGAAACATCTGATTCCGGTAATCTCACCTAGTTTCGAATGAGGTGTAACAGAATGGGTTAGACACCATCATCGATCCCAGAAAATACACACACGCCTTGCTACCATCAGTAATAAGACACTAGTGTACAGTCAATATATGCAGCTATGGTCAATATATACATGATTGTATGTGTTTGTGTATAAAGTAAGCATACATGTTTATATTAACATGGGTGTATGTGTTTATATGTGCATATAAATTAATACATACAGTATATATATGCGTGTGTGTATTTGTATTCAATTGTGTATGTATGCATATATTTATGTATTGTTGTGTGGTTAGGTGTGGGTTATACGTATTGGGTTGGTGTGGGGGTGGATATAAGTGTTACTGTATTCTTGTATTGTTCTCTCTATTTCCTTATGGGAGTGCTCTACTAGACAAGCCCTCTGGATTTTTTGGAGTGCTTCCTTTCACATGTTTCCCTGTTGATGTTTTGTCACTTAGTTAACTTCTCAGTATTTATAATGTGACTCAAAGAAACATATAAATGAATGATTGAATGAATACCCACAATACAGTGTACAGTACATAGCAGCAATGGACAGCTCAGGTCCACATAAAGATAACAAGGTATCACGTTTCATTACTTTCTGCAATTTTGGAGCGATAAGAAGAAAACTTCACTTGCAAGCAACGGAAATTTAACTTTTTTCAGAGGGCGGCACTTGGTTTGGAGCGTGGCTTCAATGCCTTTAAATCACAAACATATCACAGAGCTGTATATTTTAGTGTGAAAACATGAATTTGCTGGTAGGCCTAAGTGCACTATTCCTATATATAGTCCTCGCTGATATGAACACATATAATTCTGAAGTTTAAAATGATATTAAAAGACAACAACTAACCTGTTGCACCCAGATTTGTAACTGCCAAATGAAACAAAAAAACGGATAAAAGTGATTAATTGAATTCATTCATTCATTAAATGCACCATTGTACCATTATTAGCACTTGACAAAAATTTCATAACAAACTGCATACAAGATCTTTGTGCTATACTTTGAATATTGCGGACATGCTATTTTGAAAAGTTATAAATACAGCTGAGCTGTGAGCAAAGAACTGTATTAAATCAGAGATGTATCACAGCTATATATATTTTGGTGAGTTTGCTAGTCCTGTCTACTGCACTGTTCCTACATATAGTCCTTACTGATATAACTATATAAATACAATACTGTACTTCTGACATAATTGCATATTATGATATTAAAAGAGACATGGGATTTGTGACTCTCAGGGCTGTGGGTACAGTACAGTACATGACTTCAAAAGTTGTTGTCCTAGCCTAATGTACAGTATACTGTAGAACACCTATAGTATAACATAGCACCCTAACAGAGCTGTCTACCACTCCACTGCAAAGTTTCCAACTTTCCACAGACCTGCATGCATGAGACGTGCATGCATGAGTATAAGAAGTAACTTACAAACATTATGCAGTATATATTTAAGAATACATAAACAATGAAATAAAAGCCTGACAAACCTTGTGTCACACCAACATCAGTGCCATTTAAAGATGGTGAAACAGAAGCTGCAGCTACAGTATGAATAGAAACAAGAAAGAACTAAAACTATGGGACCATGAGAAATTACGGGGAAAAAAGAATTCATTTTGCATCTAAATATAGTGTACGAAATTTGAAAATAGGGAATTGTAATGAGGTGTGTTTCAGTGTTATTGATAGGATGTTAAAAAATGGGGAAATTCCCTAGCCATTTTTATTTGGGGAGTGGGGGATTTTCAATTTTTTCTTGGGCAAGGATGGGTTTTCAATGTTTTTTTCACTGGTCACCGTCTCAGATAAAACAACATGACTTAAACTGACTTCTACAACAACAAACCTACAAGTTACAAACTTATTCGAATCATGTACAGATTCTCCACAAAGATGTGACAACAAAATTTGGTGAGAAAGAGCCACAACAACACTGCACAACATTCCAACCATGATGCAAATTTTGACCTGAGTCATGTGTAGCAATTCCTGATTTAGGCCTAGCTAAGTACTGCCGGCAAAGTCTGGCGTACTAATCAGCCAAAAGGAAAATGTGATGTAACAAGATTAATCACTGCCATTTATTTGGCTGGTTAGTAAAAGCTGGTATGGTAGTTAGGCTAGCCCTACTTAGTTAAATCTGTTCAACAAATGACTTAGTATAGAAGATTAGAACAAGAACATTCTGCCACTATTTTCAAAACATTTGTTAAAAAATCGTAGCAAACTTAAACACCACTTTATATTTCTCATCCCCCAAACAAATATATGATACTAATGATGGCGTACAATGCTCAGTGTGTGGCAATATTGAAGTCAGAATTAATGAAGGACAGAAACATACATGTAGTACATTTTCTGCTGAAACATGGACTTATGACCAGCGAAGTGGGAACGTCTTGCCTTCTTTTTAATAGATGAATACTGCGTGGAATACATTGGGATTGAATGTGCTCTCACTAACCCTGAACGTAATGTAACCCCAAATCAATTAGGGCCAAATTAATTTAATAAATTAATTCCTAAGGAATGAAATTGTCCCCCATATAGGCTACTTACAAATTACACCGACGTGTAACGTTAGAATCAACGTCACAAGAGATAAAGTTAGGCTTCGTGGGATGATACTAGATAAATCCATCTTCGAATACCACTATGTTCCCAAAGTTACGAATAAATAGAATGTAAGAATGTCACGACGTTCCGTGCTTTTCGAGAGATTATAATTATCCGTGTAATTACACCAACAGAAAGATGATAAATGCACAATCCTTTCCAAGACAAGTTTCTCAGACGTCTACCGTAACGTTAAATAATTACACAGTGTAACAGTTACAGAAACCTAATTTGGTAAATAACACACACCGTACGGATAAAAAGTACGGACATTACGTGTCAATGAAACCGCAATAGAAACCCTAATGTACTGTAACTGGTTGCATCCAATGGCAATGACGTACATACCCTGTGATAGGCCGATAGACGGCAAATATACGTAGTAGTGTGAAGTTGTGTACGAAATAATATATTCGAAGGCGTTATGTGAACAAATTTTGCTTGTCTGCAATTAATTTCATAAACCGCAAACACCAGAAAGAGTATGGATGGGTGAACTTGAAACTGGTGTGGGATGAACGGCTTGTCGTTTAATAACCTAGCACATAGTTAAAGTTGTGCATTCATGTGTGAAACACCAAGGCTACTATAGTTGTTAATGCATCTTCGCCCTGGTTGTAACTTGACTGTTTTATCTGTCCACGGTACATGGGCGCCTTTTGACATTCTAGCTGTTAACATGTGGTTGTAGCTCCATGGTGATGCTGAGAGGCTGTCCTTAACGCCATGCATTTATGTCCTCTATGACCAACCAAAAAAGTTCTCACATCACCGTCCGAGGTCATTTTCTACGTCAAGTCCAAAGAACTAAAAAGGGCAGATATAGGTGCTCTCAGTACCTTGTTTTGGTTTTCACGAATTTAGTTAGAATAACAATATCCGGCTATCAGTCTATTTTTTTTAAATAACATATGTAATATTTGAGAAATGACCCTATAAGCATCTTATGTACATGAATTAAAGTAACTGGACTACTTGTTCTAATACACAGTCAGTTCCTCAGATGCAACCAAAATCTCAATCGAAAACGTCTGTAACCTCGAAGGACATTAATTTGTATGAAAAGGAGTTACTAATTTTCAGAGGGAAATGATGTTGAATGTCATTCAAATTGTTCGGCTATACATTGAAATACATTTTTTTTGGTCAAGTTATTACAATTTATAAAAATAAAGGATTAACATTATGGCGTATACCGAGGAGCCGACTTTATCAGCACTTGAACCTTAAAGGCATATCCCAGAAAATGATCTTGTTTTAAACATCTTGAAAACCGGAATCTATAGATACCTTACCAGCACTCAAATAATTGCTTTCTCATTGACTATTATGTATCAACATTAAGACTTCGCCTAAAATCCTTCTTTAGAGGAACCCTAAGCATAACATATGTTTTTTGAGGAGGGGGATGGGGTAGAGTCATATTTTGATGTTCTTGTTTGTCCCCATGTCTCCTTCATTTATTTAATATTCACTTCAGAATCGTTTGTAAACAGGCAGTATAGGCTACATTGGTTTTCAATGTGGTTCCTCTATACATTGAAGACTTAAGTACTGTTCTAAACAAACAAAAGAGTTCTTGATAATCTCATCATGAGGGTAATCTTATCTAGGGGTGACGGTACCCTCACCAGGAGTGTGTCACCGAAACTTGTTGTATTGATTACCGTATATATACGTTACAATAATAATAATATCAGTTTAACCATTGAAAAACACATTGCAAATTATTTTTCTTTCAGTAGGTGCCCGAAAAATTCTCAGCATATTGCCCGAATTTTCACAAACATTTTTGGTGGGAGGCTCCAGCCCCCAGCCCCCCCCCCCCTCGCCTCCTACATCTATGCCACGCATGAACATTTCTTTAAAAAGGCCCCGAAAGCCTGCATACGCACATCAAAAGCATCACTACGTAACATTTGGACGATACATGATTGATGTTTTCGAGGTTCCTCGATTGTCCCCCTAGATATTCTACTCAGGTTACGACCCTGGATTGCACCAAAGTGTTTTTGCACGCAAGATCGCAGAGGGTATATGAAGCTGCTTCGTTATACTGACTTCAATAAAAACTGCCCGTATATGAGTTGACCTATTTCGTTTTGAACTTTGTTACTCACAACTTGTTCCAAGGCTCGCCCATATGGAAGACCATTTTAACACTTATAATTAAACAATTAAAGACATTTCTAATTAATTTTTGGATGTCTCTAATTAATTTTCAGATATCTCTAATTCATTTCCAGATATCAATAATTTAAACATATTTGAGATATCAGAAATTGAATTCGAGATATCAAGAATTCGAATAAGAGATATCCAAAATTTAATTAGAGATAAGCCTATCGGGAATACAATTAGAGATATCAAAATTGAATAAGAGTGTAGGTATATTTCAAAGAACAATACTTGATATAAGTGAAAATATACGGAAAACCTTACGGAAATCAATAAAAATTCATGAGCTGGATTTCTAGAAATGTGACGAATATGAAAAAAAAATGAAAACAATTTACTAGTGCATGAAGCGCAGGAAAACCATTTATATGCTTGGCCCATTGGTAGTTTATGTGTAGCTGACATTGTCATGTTAATTTATACGCATTCATAACACGCTCCGAAGCCCGTCACTGTGCTAGAATCTGAATAATATGCCCTTTAAAACACGTTTCATGTGCCTTAGTGGCCCTATTGAGTTTCAGAAAACTGAAATATTACCAAATGTAAAGAAATTGTCAGGTCCGTCTAAAGAAATGCGATTTTGATTTATGGAAGCACTGAATGGAACTCCCGCTGTATACAGTACAAAGCTGCCAGATGCAGTCGGTTGGTATAAGTAGAATGGAATCGAAGTACTATTAGTATTACTAGTTAACGTTACCGTATAAGGCCAAGCCTTAAGTGTAGTATTAGTAGCCTAGACCAATGTAGTAATAATAGTAGCCACCAAAATTGAATATGCCTCGTTTTCCTGCCATGCATTTCCGATTAAGATGGCGATCTTCTTGTTAGCGCTACAATTCGAATTCTTGATATCTCTAATTCAATTTAGGATATAATCAATTTTTGATATCTCTAATTCGAATTCTTGATATCTCGAATTCAATTTGGGATATCTCTAATTCGAATTCTTTATATCTCGATTTCAAGTTTGGATATCTCGAATCGGATTCGAGATATCTTAAATAATGTTTCCATTTTTTATAGCTTTCATTTATTTCTTGAAATCTTAAAACCAATTTGAAATATCTTAAATAAAATGCAAGGATATCGAAAATGCAATTTTCGATATCTCAAATAGAATTGGAGATATCTGAAATAATTAGAGATATCTTCAATTTAATCCGATATGTCTGAAATTAATTGCAGATATCTCGAATTAAATTGAAGATATCTCTAATTATTGAATAAGTGTTAACATGGCGTTCCATACGACAACACGGTATCGAATGAACTTGTAAACAAAGTTTGACTTTATTTCCGCCACCCGTGTTTCTGATTGAGGAAGTCTTTGGAGTGAGTTCGAAATGTTGGAAACATACATGATTTTGGCGCTTGATATAATCCTGACTATGTAATTCTAATTGTACAGGATGTTTGTACACTGTCACTGTGTGTATCATCATGTATTAATTCTACTTGGTCAACCCATGTCGGTTATTTGCGTGTCGTCCAAATTCAAGGTCCGGGTCCGTTGTAATGTGGACAGATTTTTGAAACTGCTACGGTAACCGTAAAGGAAAAAAAAACCTACTGCAGAAGCGCGGGCGATTATATTTAAGTTCAAATATATTTCTCATAATGGCATACAAATCTGAAGTACAAGTAGTAGCCTAATTAATACAACTGAGGAATGATGACATATCATGGACACAAGAAGATACAAAGCTATAGTGACCAGTTGGTGCGAAAAAAATAAAAGACAAAAATGTATACACGAATAGAAAATAAGTAGATACATATATAGGCCTACTTGTGACATGTTTATAACAGGTATTGATATAGCTACTGTCGATAATTATGAATGAGCATAGTTTTCACTGAGACTCTTTTTAAAAGCTTGCAGAGAATTTTTTGATTTAATTGTTGAAGGAAGTTTGTACCAGATGTTATAATGATGGTTAATGTCTATTAAGCTTTAATTTTCAATGTACAGTTTCAGAGCGGGGCACATGGAAAAGATCGTTATTTCCTGTACAAATATAGAGGGCTCCATGTTTTCAGACAAATGGATAGTATCAGCTAACACTGCATCATAGGTAGCACCAGGGGCGTCAATCAAATGCTCCCCGGCCCCCAGGTTCAGTTACAGACTCGTGTAGGCAGTAGGCCTATCAAGCTCTTAATGACTCGTGTATCGTATAAAACTGGTGCTAAGCCAGGGTGCTAAGCTGCTAGTCAAGTTTTAATAACCATGTTATTCATTATACCTCAAGATTAGATTAGTAGTTATTTACATATGTTCAAAAAATATTTATGTTATTTTACTGATGCCTATTACAGGGCCGTAGTCTGCGGGGTGGGGGATGGGGGTGGGAGCTGCGCCCCCTGAGATGAAAGTAGGCATACGATGATGTGAACGCCTGGACAGTATGCGCTACTTCAATTAGTTTTAGCTAAATGTTCATATCATTTTCTTCTGATTCATTAGTCAGTCGTATACAACATCACAATTCTAGGCACGTATTGTAGGAACGGCGTTCAAAGAAAGTTAACACAAGGTTCATTTCAACCGCTCATCACGTATATATACGATCGTGAATACCATGACCGTCAAGTTTGTTTTCACGAGCTGTTTGTTAGAATAACAATAAACGTAGAGAGCTCCTAAAATTTAACCTGTGTGCACAAACAATTTAGCAGTCTAATGTGAACTACAGTTCATAAATGTAGTTATTACGTCTTTATGATTTATATAGGCCTATCAGCTTCATTGTTAGCCCCTATTCAGTGCCCCAATGTTTTAACTATGAATATTGAGGCACCGTCCTCTGCACGGCTCACCTACTCAGCTCATACCCCCCCTCCCTCTCCCTCTACTCCTCTCAGTAGTCCATTTTTGGCATGTAAAACCTATTTACATCTAAATTCCACGTATGGATTCCCATCAGCTTATATAGGCTACCATCAGGATGCCCAAGCGGGCTTTTATATCTTCAAATACTTGTGTAAAACAAAGAATAAAGCAGAGCTTATAAAGTAACATAAAGTCTTATAGTTTTCCCTACAAAGTGATTTTACCGAATATGCATCTATAGATGCACTTTACAAGGCCTGGGAAGTGCCAAGCTAGAGTTCCTTATAAAGGAACTCTAGTCAAAGCCAAAAATAGTTTCTGAAGTACGCCCTCGAAAAGCACACATGCTATTCGATTCTAATTCTCAACACCGCCAAGATCTGAATTGAAACATTTTCAGAAATAATGTCTGCATCCGACAAATCTCAACGTTCCGTGTTTGGTAGGGAATAGTGGTTCTCATGCAATGTTGCAGATAAAGTTATGATCCTATGACAAGTATCATTAATGTATGTGTCATAAATGGCAGGCTTACATTACAATTAGCCTAGGCCTAAGGTTACTGCCAACAGTAGCTAGCACTATAGTAACTGTTGCTGTCAGTGTTAGGCTAATTGTTATTTGTTAGGCCGCGTCGTCACTGTGTGCATAAGTTAGGCCTAGCCAATAAACTGAGACTGTGTTGAGACCAAGTCCGGCAAATGCCAATGCCTAACTAACAGTAACAACTAGGCATAGGCTAGGTACTTACAACTAAGTAACAATCTGACATTATTGACATTGTAACTAGGCTATACAAGTGTGACTGATGTGAACAAAGGACCTGTTGGCCTAGCCTAGGCCTAACTAACATTAACAATAACAACTAAGTTAGGCTAGGCCTAAGTTAATGTAACAGGCGTAAATATGGCGTTAAGGGGTTCTAGTCTATGCTTATCTGTGAGGGCTTTCCTGCAGAGCGAGGTGTAGCAATAAAAGGAAACATAAAAGATGTATTACGTGCATTATAATATATTGACGAACTGTCTCTCTTCAGACTCGGCACTCAAAGTCAAATGCATCTCCAACCTTCAAACAATTACAGCTGCTACTGCAACTAATTTACATACAAGTAACCGAAATAACATTGACAATCACAGCCATCTCAATACTTTCAATATGCAAATGAACTTTACTTGACAATATAGACAATTTACATAACATAACATACACTCATACATTAACATTAAAATCAAGTATGCTAGGCTTAGGCTTAATTGTCATAGAGTCACCACTTCAAAATAATAATAACCCATTGATGAAACCTGCGAAATTTGTTTCTTCTGTCAACATTTGCACAGGTATATCCCTTTTTAGGGAAAATTTGAATTATTAATGCTCAAAAAGGTGGTGTAAGACAGCTTTAAAGCAGTCACGTTTCTCAAAAAGTTGCACAATTGCACTGGCATCCTTATTAGTATTACAGTAGCATTCACAAAGTCACCACTACACAATATTGTGTAGAATAGGCTACAGCTTCCGCCATTACAATATGTATGTATGGAGAACATTTTATGTAAGGTACATTCATAAAGTCACCATCCCATGTAAAAATTGTGATTGCAGTGATATTCTTAGATATGTTATACCAGTAACATGAGAAACTTATCAGTTAAAATATCTTCAAATAATGACCTGATATTTATAAAATTTGGCTGAAAAAGATTTTTCACACAGGGTTTTGGTGCAAGCAAATAACTTGAAATCTCTATCCATAGGATACACAGAAATTTTAAGGGTTTCTGGTGTATTGCTGTAGTGGTCAACATATTCTTGTCAGACAGATATCTGGGAAGAAGTATATCCTCCTCTTCTATTTTCTGACATTTAATGTTGAGGATCTAAAGTTAGGTGGTGAACTATAACAAAAATACAAATACATAAATATATATAACTTCTTTTTGCTGACAGGTGTAAGACAAAGTGACAAATCACTTTTGATGCATTTTCCAATTTTCTTTTACTTTTCTAACAGGTTTATTTTTATCTACTTTTTGAATTTAATTTATTATTTTTTATTTATTAGTATTATTTTATTATATTTTTTATTTTATTTAAATTTAAAAAAAATTGTTTTGTTATCATTATTATTTTTTTTAATATATATTTTTAACTTTTGATAGTTGGGAACATTCCATATGACACCTCAGAAGAGAAACTGAAGGATATCTTCTCAGAAGTTGGTCCCGTCCTGAGCTTCAGGCTCGTTTATGATCGTGACACTGGGAAGCCAAAGGGCTATGGCTTCTGTGAATATCAGGATGAGGAGACTGCCCTCAGTGCCATGCGTAACTTGAATGGTTACGATATAAACGGAAGAGCGCTAAGAGTGGATTATGCAACCACAGAAAAGAACAAGGAAGAAATGAAAGGTATTTGCAATAAGGTCATTCCTTAAGCCGCATTATGCA
>JAIPMN010000398.1:0-26632 GCA_020650975.1 Apostichopus californicus
TACATAAAGCATCGTGGCAGCTGCCTCAGCTGAGCTAGTGCAACCATGTTTACATATTAAAGTATCATTCCAGCTGCCTCAGCTGAGCTAGTGCAACCATGTTTACATAAAGCATCATGACAGCTGTCTCAGCTGAGCTAGTGCAACCATGTTTACATATTAAAGTATCATTCCAGCTGCCTCAGCTGAGCTAGTGCAACCATGTGTACATAAAGCATCGTGGCAGCTGCCTCAGCTGAGCTAGTGCAACCATGTTTACATATTAAAGTATCATTCCAGCTGCCTCAGCTGAGCTAGTGCAACCATGTTTACATATTAAAGCATCATGGCAGCTGCCTCAGCTGAGCTAGTGAACCATGTTGTGAAATATTCTTAATTATTGTGGTCAACTTCAATAACACGCCTGAAAAAGTAAGAATAAAATTCAACATAGAAAAGTAGCTGCTTTAGGATGGAGGAACCACAGTTTATTTTACACTCACCTTGTTTAAATCATCGATGCTATGTATGAGAACACAGCAAGTGTTGAATATCTCCACAGCTCTGCCTCTCGTACGGATGCCATAGAGGTTGGCCTCGATGAATATCCTGTACATCTGTGGAAGCACTAGCGGAGCTACATGAGGCATTTGGATATCGGTCACCTCACGAGAGAATTCTAAACATAACAGACAAAGAATAAAAGATGCAGGCTTTTGCAAAATGTATTTTCATTTTTTGGGTAAATTTTGCGTGCTATTTGATGAAAAAAACATATTTCATTGCAGTTGATTAGTTTCCATGTTTATATTTGATTTTTGTTTCAATATAAATGCAGAATATATTTTTGGTGAGATTAGATTTGCATTTAAATATCTGTTAACAAGTTTTGTGAATACTTTGACAGGGTTCATAGAATCGAGTGGATGTTATTTATTTATAGCTTGTCACCATTTAGCAAAAATTATACTGGAAGGGAGCAAGTTCAGAATTGCTTTCACCTTTAAATGTAACAGACCAAAGGTAAGGCAAAGTTCTGCATAATCCTACTTGCGAAGACAAAAGGCTGGGCAAAACCCTGCATTCGCCTGCCTATGAGGACAAAAAGCTGGGCAAAAACTCTGTACACTCCTACCTGTCAGGACTCTCATGGCACCATGTACTGCATGAGGACTTCCTTCTGCTAACAACTGGATCAAATATTGGAATAACTCTGGCCACTCCTCAGGCCAATCCCAGTGAGCTATCGCTGATATGGCGTACGCTATGCAACTGCGTAATTTACTGATCGACTCCTGCAGGCCAGCAGGTAGAATGTTACGAATGGCTGCTTTAGCCTGGACGAGAAAGAGAAACAGACAGACAAATTGCTATAAGCAGAATACAAAGTGAAAATACTAATTTGAATAATTTAATTTATCTATATACTTTGATGGGTAATAGACAATAAAAAAATGTGAGATGGGGGGGAGGGAGGGAAGGGGGTGGGGAGGGAGGGAAGGGGGTAGGTGAGGGACTGTTGGGAAGGGAGTAGTTGTACCATAAGTGCAATGTTTGGTGTATAAGAAGCAGCATATTAATAATCTGCAATTATTATTAATTTTTACAAACAAATTTTCCACCACCCCTAGCTAGCCTATCCCACTAAAATTCCTTGTTGAGCAATAGCTGTGAACTTTATAGGATAATTGCATGCAGAGCTTTTAAATTGATAATATCCAACTTGTAAGAGTTGAACAAAGGAAAGTTAACTTTCAGGAGTTTCCTTGCTACATAAATGTCTCTCTCATTCGGAAGACGAAGAACCATCAAAAGGATCACACACATGGAACTCAAATCTGACAGGTCTATAAAAACCACTACAACTCAATGACAATGTACAACTATACCTGATGAAGGAGTGAGGGTGGGGGGGGGTTGAAATAATTGTCCCTGTGGCATAAACTTCCTTTGGATGCTCCTGCGTTGAGTCAACATATCATCAAATTCCTAAATTCAGTCATAAAAACATGAAATCATGAAAATCATGAAAACATGAAATCTGATTTATATAGATAACAACATCAATTACCTTACTGTAATACCTATTTATCTTTCGAGTCACTCCCAGATTAATGTATGTCGTCCAGTAACAGAGTTGTTGACAATTAACAATTCATAATCATGGACGTTAAGTATAAATGTAAGGGACTGACTTCGGTCAGCTTGCGGCTTTGATAAGCCAATGAGGCTTCTTGGCGAGTTCCTGCTTGCAGAAGGATCTAATATACATACATCTTAGCAAGAAGGGAGCTTAACTTGTTCCAGATGACTGTTAATTTACCTCTGGTGTTGCTTCTGGAGGTCTGAACTTCTCTGAGAGGTGACACCAGTGGGCTTCAACATACTGCTTCAATATTAGAGATGACAGCTTCATGTAAAGGGAGAAAATAGGGGGAAAAGGGGGAAAATATTATTTTACTGCATCAACGAACGGGAGGAACACTGAGAGTTATTGTGGCATAAGTGCACCTCTTCTTTATGTTATCTTTGACGTTTGAAGAATTTGACATTTTCACAAAAACCAATAATGGCTTTCCTGAATTCCTACATTCTCTGCCACATTGTATTTCTTCTAATTCCCTGATTAAATTTAAGATTAAGTTTAAGAATACAACTGACCAACTTTCCATTGCTAACAACCAGAAATGGGATGAAAACTTTTAGATGGTGTCAAATACTTTGTTGAGTGGTCGTCTGATAAACATAATATTGACAATGGCAGCCGATTTGTTACGTCAACATAACTGTTAATTACTGCGAAAGTTTGTGTCCATATATTGATTAGATCAATCTTGACAATTTTTCTTACTTTCATCACACTTACATTTACTTAGTGAATGAAAAATCTGATGATTGTCAAAATAATTGCAAAATGTCAAACCCCAGCTCGGTCGGTATTTTCAAATATCAACTGACCTGTCTAATGGCAAGGGAACTGTTGGTATCCACGGTAAATTCTGCCAAATGAACACCAAAGGCTACAAGAGAGAAAAATAAGATGAAATAGAAATTATTGAGCTATATTATTCAAGATAAAGCTATATTTTTCTTACCCAATACATTTATTTTGCTCAAAGGGTGCATGTAAATAAAAGACTTGCATCAGTGATATGCTGAGTGCATCTATTTGCAGGCCATCATTTAGCTATGTTTCCTTTTGGCACAATCCATGGTTATCACTACGATGGTCTTTCCACTTTGTACAGATACTGTCTCAATTAATTTACAAAGTTTTACAACAATCTCGACTCATTTAAGGTGCACCCTACAGTCCTCCAAACCTCTCCCCCTCCCTCATGCAACTACTTATTGTAAGAGAAAAAATTAAACAGTACCCTATGAACCATTTCAATTCAATAAACAAAACGAAAAGCTATTGTAGGAATTGAGACTGAAATAATTTTTTGCTCCAAAACCGAGAAGTCTGCCTTATGAAACATTTACCATCAGTGACTTCCAGAACTTTCAGTTGATCCTCTCCTTGTAAGCGGACATTCTGATCAGGTGACATGGTAGCGGTCAGGCTATCAAACAGAGCCTGCTTCAGCTGAGCTCCTACCTCAACTTGAGGAGGTGCAGCCATCTTGTAACAACTTTATTCACCTTAAAAGAGAAAAAAAAAGAAGTTTGATGGATTTATCTATAAAGTTATACATTCTAGCATACATATTCTGTTCTAGGTTTTGAATAGATATATCTGCCTCTGGGTATAAACATTACGAGCCAATCAATAGTGTTTATTTTCATTTGGAAAAAGGATAATAGATCTTATCAAATTTCTGGGGTATTGCCCCCCCCCCCCCAACATTGCTAGAGAGAAAAGTTTGTTTGTCATGTGTCAAATGATCAGCATTCCTTCTCCTTATGCCTCCCACCCCAACCCTCACCCTCCTGTCCCTCTATGCATATTTTCTTCATTGAGAAAATTATCGTCAGTGGCCCCTTTCAATCCAAGGTATGATGTAATTTGAAGAATTAGATCCAGTTAAAAAGAGAAAGACAATGAGTTCAATCCACAGCCTTGCAGAAGGATCTTCTATAAGGGGTGGGGGTATGGGGCTTATCTTTTGGCACTTTTGTCAGCTTGTGCAATAGCTGGATTCACTGTCTCTTCCCATTAAATATTTTGTTAAGTCGTCTACTGTAAAATGCTTTGTTCTCAGACAAAAATTGAACCTGGACATCGCAATTATATTTAATCCCATTTCTCCAGTTTCTTTGTTCATGTGGGATTGCTTTTGCTAGTCTTGATCAGATCTACTTGTAACATAAAAGCAGAAGACTGAGAGGTTTATTTTCTAGATTCTATCCAATTACTTGTACAAGAATCATGAAAAACAAGAGGTTGGATGCTCGGGAGGGGAGGTAAACGGGGAGATGAGGTACATGCTATTGTAAAACCATTTTCTGTATATCCTAATACTGATAGATCATTTCAATTACAAAATACTGGAAGTATAGTAAAACTCTGATTATCATCAGAACCCCTTTAATCCAAAGCCCTGATTTCCCAAGCCGGTCATGCCTTCATTTAAAAATAGTCTGGAGGCGTAGTGTGATTGATTAGGCTACTCATTTCATGTACAGCATATACTTCCGTAATGATCAGCTTACAAATTCTTTTTTGACAAAGCATGCCTATTTTCATTCATTCTTTCATTGCCTTTTCAAATAGATTATCACCTACCACTTCTGATTGTTATTTGTAACAAGACTGTTACTGCTTTACGGAGCGGCATGGTTATTTTCAGATCAACCCATTCACAAAAATAAAATGTTAATAAGGCTGGCGCTTGTGTGACCAGTACGCAGGCTAAGGCGGTTTATTCTGTGATAACTGATATCAGCTTCTTTCTTTCTTTAAAAAAACTACAACTTCTCAAAAGGAGGAAAATTTCTAGCAATTTTACAATGATTGAATTTGTTTCAAAACAAAATTTTCCAAATGAAGAAGGCATCATTTTGCATTACATAGGTGTCTTACCATGGAAAATTAATTAATTAATGAAAGTTTGATCATCCAATCTTTGATGATACAAAGGTCCTGACCCCTTCGGAAATTATAGAGTTTTACTGTACATACTGTACAACACAAGCGCCCAAATGCAGGCAATTTACTTGCTAGAACAGGAAAATCATATAGGCTTGAGGGGAAAACATTCTTGCTTGTGATATCGAGCGTAAGGTCTAATGTTCCGCTATAGGCCTAGGCCTAGTTGACATGTCAGATTTAGGAGATAGGCCTAGCCTAGTTCTTGGCATTGTTAATTTTATCATCACGTCCTTCATTAAGTGTGGGACTATAGTTAGGCCTATGTTATTGATAACTCACCTGACTATTTGTGCAAAAACAGTCGGCTTATCCCTAACAAAGCTACGTTGTACTTAGTCTTGTTCGTCGAAGGCTTACGTTCGTCCTAACTTAGGCTACATTACTTTTACTACAGTAGGCCTAGTACTACTACTTACTAGCGCTGTACTAATTCTAGCTAGGCTACAGTAGGCTTTATATGAAACCTGTCTAATGTTTACGAATTGTCTAACTCGACTGTAACTAAAAGTTTCATGTGTAGGTATACCGTCACTGATTGTGAAGCTCGAAGTTCAACGTCTATATGTTCGTTAGGACAGCGATTTAGGATGCAGTTGGAACAATGTGTAAGAAATGTATAAATATGATACAATATTTGGGTGTTTGTGGAGTAATAGTCGTACCACACAATACAAAACACAGAAGCTAGGCTAGGCCTGGCACAGACAAGTTCAAAACAGACAGATTCACGATTCATGTGCTCAGTTCGCGCCATGACATCGACGAGAACTTCGAGGCTCCGCCCACTTTTTGTAGTCGCGCATGAACGCGCGAAACTTTAAACATCATGTACGGCACACTGAAGCGGTAGAAACAAATTGCCCATTACATAGATATACTCCTAGCATAAAGTGACTATAAGGTTAATGGAATTAATCTAGAATTTTATCGTTCGGTTAACAAGTTATTGTAGGTCTTTCACCATAAAGCATGCAAGTACAAAACACAACAATATCATTTAATGCTGTATATCAGAATACCAACTGGCAAATGTTTTTTTCTTTATTTTGTTATATTACTTTAATTGTTTTAATGAGTTGTTTCATGTTACTGATTTTCCTTTCATACTTAAGCATAATGAACTGTCAACTACAACATTGATGTTATACAGAAGTCATCTCATAAAATTAATGGCAAACAGTGTATGGTGTTGCTAGACACAACATTCCTAGGGAGAAGGAAAGGATGCAGTTGGAAGGGAAAGTATTTTCATGCACTGAATCATGATAACTATTCCATCACTAAAATGTTTTCACATAGCCTATATTCTGTGCACAGAACCTCTTAATGTAGGTAAGTGTTGCCCCGTGGAAAGAAATTTGAAGACTGAGAAACCTCCATGTCTTAGCCCTGCATACATAATGACAATTGATCATTCACAGAATGGCTTGCTTGTTAATAACTTGCACAGCGAAAACATCTTTCATTGCTGCCTTTTTGCTTATGAAAAACCCCGCTCCCATAGTCCGCAGATTTGACCTGCCAGGTGATTTAATCCGTTGTTCAAAGTACTGCCAGTGAATATTAAAAACAGCTGTTGGTGGTGCTTGCAGCATAACTACTAGCATTATTTAGCATACTCTTATGGTAACAATATGTCCGTTTGTGTTGATGTCTAGATATAAGTGACCTACCCTAGTTGCATTTGGGTATCTTGCCTACTTTGCAGAGGAGAATGTGGGGCATGTTGCTAAATATAGACATTACCTATTGTAAGTTATTCTTTACTTGCTACTCTCATCTTAGAGGTGGGAAGAAGTATTTCATAGCTGGGAATCCCCAACACGTTTGAAATTAGGGGTAGGAGTAATAAAATCCAAATTGGCCAAGATTTAGTGTTGTCGAAATCGCCGAACATGTGCTATGCATCATCATCGCAGTGAAAATTATTGGATCCCTGATGAAATGCCTGCTGAACGTTTTTGTTCACCTTTACAGTAGGCAATCTGAATGAATCTGGTACAAAATGATATCTTGATTTTGAAATCTTTCTCTGACTCTCTAGAATAGAAGGAACAACATTAATTTCAAACTGTGATAAAACAGTATGTTCATAGGATATCCTTCCAAAGGCTTCTCAAACCTGTCATCAAAATGCTCTTCTTTTATGAAAAAGATGCCCCCCCCCAAAAAAAAAGATTTAAAAAATGACAAAAAGAAAACGTTCCTTTTCTTATATTGTGAATGTATTAGATAGTTCTGCTTGATAACATCACAAACAAACTAATGTCACTAAATTACAAAATAAATTTGACAAAGACAGAATATCTCTGACTTTATGAAGAACTAAACTGAATTCCCCTCTATAGATCCCAACGGTAAGCTAATTGAAGGACAGAAAATTGTAGCTCACTTTATAAATGATCACAAATTCTCTGTAATGGTTTCTTGGACCACACTCGACATTTACTAATACACATTATTAACACGACTGTCACACTTCTTCCAAAGTTGGATCTGGCATTGGGTTGTAAATATGAATTGGAGGTTGTAAATATGCATTGAGGATTGGAAATATTTCACAGTTAGTTTGGATACCATACTCTCTAATTAAAGAAAATCTTTAAGATAGTAACCAGAAATTTGAAAGGGGGAGCAGAATTTTAAAACTGGCACTTCTCACAAAGGGAGCATTTATACACTTAATGGAGCGCCATGATGTACAAAGAGAAAATTTTGCGCAAAAAGCCTGCCACGTTACAGGAAATAAACAATAATAAGAATATTGTGTTATGTAGCAGACGAACTTTCAGGGGGAAGATTGAGAAGGGTCGCTTAGCTTAATTCAACCTGAAATGAGGGCGTTAATGATATTTTCTGCTTTTAATTAAATTTTATTTTTGGTGGTACTCAAAGGGGGGGGGGGGGAGGCAATCACTCCCATTGCTCCCCCCTGGCTGTGTCCCGGATAAGAACTTGTTTACTGAATTAATACTAAAATGTTTTGTAAGTGCCATATAAGTAACAACTTTTGAAGTAAACTGTGACTAATCTTTTTCTTTGAAGGTTGATTTATAATGTACAAATCCAATTTCGGAAAATTCCATGCAAATTGCAACTTGAGAAAGCCACGACAGATGTGAACCCACTGATCCTTGAGAGTAGCAATTTTTTTCCTTTTTTGACTTCATATGCTTCAATGAGGCAATACATAATGAAGACATAAAATTGAATCATTCTTGATGTCTAATGCATATTCATACATCTAATGAATTATTCATAGTGACAAGATGAAAGACTGTCCTTCACAGTTTTGACAGCAGGGAGAGAAAATATCTCAATTTTCTATGTATCTTTCAAAGCAGGATGAGATTATACTTTAAAGGAGGAGCAGAAACAGAAAAAAAAAAAAGTGAAAAAATAGGGAGGAAAACAAGGAGAAGAGAACTCTTACAAAAAGCTGGAGATCAAAGTTAGGTACCAAGATGAATGGAACTAATATACTAAATGAAAAAGATTCTGTACTTGTAAGCTTAATAAATGAATAATAATAATAATGATGATTATAAACTTACGACAAATAATAACACTCCTAAAAAATCCATTGCATCTTCATGTTATTATTTACACGCTCCAAAACAATGGTCCATATATGATACTACTACGATGCCACCCCCTCCTCCCCGCCCCCTTCTCCCTGCCCCCTCCCCGCTCCCTCCATTTTATTGTAGCCTTCCCAAGAGGAATATAAGGTCAATATAGTATCGTGAAAGTTGGAAACAGCATCTGAATCTACTGACATGTCATGCTTGGTTGTTTAGAGATGGGAGAAGAAAAATTAGTTTGATGGCTGTTTAAGTTCTGATGGTGAAGTCTGTTGAGAGTTGCAATGAAATGATTACACAAGGGGCAGTGAAACTTAATGCAATGTACAGCAGTAACCTCTCACCAAAAGTAAAACTGAATTGCGGTCCATGGTATGAGGTTGAGGGAGTTCTAACAACCACTAATAGTTTGAATGGGTGGAGGGGGTGGGGGAGAAGAGGGAGGGGGAAGTGGGAAAACGATTCACAAATTATTCAATACAGCATGTGCAACAATGTCATGCAAAATTGTCATAATTTATCCACTACTATGCTTTTGTTTTGGAGTCAACCAAGACCTTTACCCATGCACCAAAGATGGGCAGAAAAGATATTAATTAAATAGCATATCAATTGTGATTTGAAAAGCAATACAACTGCTGTTAACTTTGTTCAGTAATGATGAAAAGTTGAAAACTATTCCTTGAATTTTTTTTTTGAGCTGTTAGAATCATTCTGTGTTAATCATTGTACCAGCTCAAAGCAGGTGCAGAGCATCTTAAAGTGTGCAACGAAAAAGATGCAATACACAACATTATTAGTTACCACCAAATTCTCATTATTATACAACAAACAAGTTGGGATTATTCTTGCACTTTATTAATTTGCAAAAAGATGCTGCGTTTGTTTTTTCGGGGTCTCCTTTTCCTTTCCTTAAGTAAATCATACTTTCCGATATATGATAATTAACTGATAATTAATACACTGACAATTTAATTTTTTCAGTGTATAGAGTCATAATGAGTTTCCTGGTTGGATATTGTTTTTTTAACTTCACTTAAAACCTGGTAAGAATATGTAAATATAGTTTATAGTTTGTCAATAACAGCCAAATCTGGATAGAGAAGTAAGGATATGCAGTTACATTACCCAGGATTATGAGATGGGTATACCGCTTCTAGTGCAGTGATGCACCAGGGACACAGTCGAACATTTCCAGTCTATTGTGAATCGGTGAAACATTGATGGAACATTTAAGAGAAGTTTGATTATGGTACAAATTATTGTGAAAACTCTCAACGTAAGACAAAATACGGCTTAATATTCAGCTTCTAACATTCATATCAAAACAATAAGTTATTAAGCTTGAAATTCCCTCATTTGCTTTTTTTATTAATATTTCTTGTTTCTGATCATCTCCACTTCAATCCCATTAAAGTGACCTCTATATTTGTTTCACTTCAAATTTATACAGTATTCTCAATAAGACTTAGAAAGTGCAAAACTAAGTCATGGTTAAATAGTCCAAAACAAAGTGCACATTGGTTAGATTTTGGAGCTGTAATTTTCAAAGTTTTTACAATTCTGTTGCACAACAGATAATAATCAATCAAATATGCACAGTAAATGGTATACCATTCTTGACCATCGTGAACCCCCCGTCCTCACCCCCCATCCCCACCCCCACAATACATTGAGCCTTCCTCATTCTTATCTCCCAGTACAGCACTTCACAGTACAAACAATTAAGACAGGTTAACTACTTAAAAACTCTACAATTATCTTTTAATTCCAAACGATCATAATTCGTGAAGACTTCTTTCTCTTCAATCTAAAATTTCATTTAAAACAAAAAATTGAACTTTTAGTCAATAACTCTTCCATTTATCATCGCCAAGGAAACCAATGCCAAAATAAACCAAGAACCACCTTATTATAATAATGGAATATGCCCCCCCCCCCAAAAGAAATGTGGTTTTAAGAAAATTAGTAAACAACTTTTAACAGATTTGAACAAAAAATCTTTAGGAAGTAACAGCCTTCAGAATATGACTTGAGATCAGAGGGAGGAGAACAAGTCGGAAACCCCCCACTCCCCCCCCCCAAAGAAAAACGAAGGAAGTCAATATAAGTTGAAGGGGTTTCCAAAATGGTGAGAGATGTCAACAACAAGTTTGTATGAAATATTGTTACTTAGGAGATCGCCTAGATCAATTTATTCTACAATGGTGATAAACACAGGTTCGTAGACTGTTCGCTAAGTTCATTGGGCGAAACAGAGCAGACCTTTACACTGTGATGAATCATATCTCTTGACAACATCAAACCAATACCCCACTCACAAGTTTCAGCATCTGTCATCCATGACGGGTCTCAACTTGAACCCTGTGTCAGAGCCTTCTACTGGTAGCTAACACCTACCAAACTCCTGTGTTCCGCGTGAACAATTCTGGCGGTCTTTTGAATTCTTTTGTCTTTTTTGTTTTTTAAGTTCTAATTGAATATATCAGCTCAGTCTCAATGCGGTTGAATATATCAGCTCAATCTACGAGGCATATGGCAATAAAAAGGAGTACAAAAGAATTAGCTATTCATTCTCTGATTATGGCTTTTGTTTGGTTCTCCTCTTAACTACCATTAACTGTTTAAAAACCATTGAATGCACACTTACATCAGAGCCTGTAGTAACAATATATATATATTCATGCACTGAACTTAGCACGATGCTGTGTCTAAATACAACAACAAAAACAATGTTTTTTTCTCTCTGAAGTCATGCCTTTGGCAGAATCAAAGATGTCCAAGCAGGGTTTGAAACAGCCGACTGCAGCAATGGCTGGTGGTAGTTCCTTGCAAGTCCTGTGTCACGCTACCTTCTTGCACAAATTTTGGTGGCATGTTGGTTCAGGCTTTTGCTACGGTGCCTGCTTCATAATGCATATATATATTTTTGGGCCCTTTGAGCATTCAAGAACACAGAGAATTAAATTAACAATCATCAACCCACTCAGCCTTAAAGATTTTTAAGTAGCATGCAACTTGCTTTAATTTTCCAAATTTATCTAAAAGTTCTCACACAGACCGTGTGAACTACAGTATCTCACTTCTGATTTCTATCAAACTTCTGATACTTCAACAAAATGGAGATATTATCAGTTCACCAATTTCATGTCAATATTTTTCGAAAAGGGTGCATATGAATGAAAGTTGGGTAATGGTTAGTCTAATTACAGTAATTGAAGAAAAAAGAGGATGGGGGTGGGAGGTAAGGGAGTGGGTGGGGGGGACTGAAAAAGACTGATTTTATACATTACTTGAATAGCCTGTTTAAGCTGGAGAGAAAAAAAAAACCCACTAAGATAAATACAAATTTGTGGTCATAATCGAGGACAACAAATTATGTACAAATAGGATTGGCCTGGATTTCACGACTCTTTCGACTCCCATGTATTTTTTTTTTCTCATTTTTCTTAGTAATTATACAGAGACCCTTTCTTCTGACGAAGTAGAAAAGTAAAATTCCCCCCTTTGTCGCTCTCAGCAACTGCACCCGCCGCTGGATTGTTTATCGTTCCCGTCCAGCTTGATCGGTGTGGGCGTGGTTTGGTACATCTCCGCCTCCGGCTCCTGCGCCAGGGCGTTCTTGGCGATCGTTTGGAAGGCTTGCTCCACGTTGATACTTTCTTTGGCGCTGGTCTCAAAGTAAGGAATGTTGTTCTTGCTTTCACACCAGTTTTGAGCGCGTTTCGTAGATACCTGGTCGAGAGAGAAAGAGAGAGTGATGAAGTTGCCCTCGAGGGCCACCATAGGATGAAGTTAAATAAAAGAGTTTTTTTATTAAGTACTGTTCTATGACACGGGAATCATGCTTTTAACAGTGATAAAACTATTGTCAAAATAAAATAAAACTGTTAGCAAACTGCTTATCCACCAGAGAGCCTGTGTAGGAGAATGTGTAAAAGTAAGTTGGCCTGAAGTAACAGAAGGGACCTTTGAAGAAGATCCTGCTAGGATCGAAACGTCAGGCCAACTTACTTTTACACATAAAACTATTGTGAAATTTTCCCCCTTTTTTGTCCATTTTATACTAACTCTTAACACTAGGAAGATTACCACTCATTGTCAATCAGTGAAAGTCTAATGTCGTGTGAAGGTAATCATGCATAGACTAGGCTGACTTTGACATCTTGTGCGCTTCAACGCAAAGAAATAGACCTAGGCTTTGCGCATAGGCACAATGCAGTACATATAAATCTCACATACTCACGCAAGCATTTACAAGTTATAGACTAGACCTGGATTTGAAGGTGAACTGCAACGCACCCCAATTTATACAGAAGTAAACAATGGTGTCGTGTGCAAATACTATAAACAATTTGTTTGTCTAACTACTAAAATTACCAAAACTTCTTTTGTTTCACAACGTCATGATCTCTCATGAGCAAAAAGGAAAGGTTTGATCCCACAACACAAGCTCATAAAATTTCATATGGAAATATTAAGAAACAAAGTTGCTGAAAACGTTTGAAATGTTTGGCAACATCTGAAACTCCATTAACCACGCACACAGTAATGTGTGTGAGTTAATAACTATCATATAAGATTCAACACAATTAGCAATTTGTAACGGCCCGATGAGTGTCATTGGAATGTATGAAATTGCATGTCAATTACTGTACTGACATGCATGCTTGTTCAGTGTGGGTGTGTCTGGCTGATCTAATCAGATGCTATGCTTCAGTAGTTTGCTAACTACAAAAAACTCTGTTCACAGCAGAGTACAGAATAAAGTAACACTAGCCTACAGAATCCATGAGTCGAATCTAACTTGATGAAACAGTTGTTTGAATTAAACCTCCTTGGAAGCAAAACACTTGGAGAGGAGAGTTTCTATTTGTGACAAACCGAGGACCAAATGTTCCCATGCAAGTCGGGTGTGACGCTACTGCACATACGAATCCATAAGTCAAAATTTGAGAAGGAAGGGATAAAACTTTCTCCTCAGATGATACAGAACCTTATGATCTTGCCTCTCCAATTATTTCCATAGAATGTAAACAAATGAAATAGTCAGATGTTTCAAGGAACATATATCTCTCGGATAGACTTTTTTAGGGGGAAGGTTTAGAACGTTAATTTTTTGAGGTTTGGAAACAACCACTTACCATTCTATGTTCCAAATCTATCTTGTTCCCTAGAACAACAAATGGAAAATTCTCAGGGTCTCTAGGGCTGGCCTGGATCAAAAATTCATCTCGCCAACTATCTAGGGACTTGAATGAGTTTGGTGATGTTACATCAAAGACCAAGACGCAACAGTCTGCCCCTCTGTAGAAGGCCACTCCCAGACTCTGAAACCTCTCTTGACCGGCAGTATCCCAAATCTACAGAAAACAGTGAGAGATAGAGAGACAGTGGAATTGAATATTATTTACAAGAATGTCGGAAAGTTTGGCAACCCAAAAAATTGAAAATTGGTAAAAAGAAAAAAAAAAAGGGGGAAACTACAGCTTCAAGTATCCCTCACTTAAAAAATTGAAATTGGAATTGAAAATTGTTTACAAGAATGTTGGAAAGTTTGGCAACCAAAAAAATTGAAAATTGAGAAAAAGAAAAAAAAGAGGGAAACTACAGCCTCAAGTATCCCTCACTTACAGACTTGAAGTAAAAGAAGGCAATTCTAAGTTTTAATGATAGAGAAACAATTCTTAAGGAACTTCCTTGTTGGTTTTAAGCACACAAGCTTGGTTGGTCATGATACTGTATACCCGTCACAACACGATTTAGGAAAACCCCCGAAAGTAATTTATAGATTGCTTTGCGTATTGAGTTAATTGGATGCTTATTATTTAGCCATGGTTTTGTGCATCCTGATGCGTTACCTAATAATGTATTGTTGACAGAGTATCGTAATTCGGCACGAGCAGTATATAAGTACCGTATAGCCACGTGCTCTTTCCTCTTTCTGTCTAGGTCTTGAACCAAGCAAAACCGTAAGTTGCACTTGTTTAATTATGCAAAACATTAGGTCAAATTTCAGTTCAAAACAAAGAAAATCAGTATATCCACCGTCATTGTGACTCATTACTTTACGCATTAAATTGGTTGTTTTGGTACCTTTATAGATGGCAAAAGAGGCGAGGGGGAAGAAAAATACATGCTGATCGAGACACAAGGAAGGAAAGCCGACGCTCATTTCGTGACATCCTAGAAAAGGAAGAAATCTATTGAGGTCAAGTGAAGACGAGGCTGAATTGAACCTTAGATAAGAAATAGACGTAAACCTTAAGAGAATTTTTAAAGAAATTTGTTGTTGTGGTCATAATTATATTTCACATTGAAAACACATATACTCTCTCTGTCCCTCTTTACGCCCTTGTCGACAGCTCTCTGCAAAGAATCTGTGACAATACCTCACAGCACAACAAGTATGTGATGGTGATTGAATGTTAGCGATTTTGAACAAGGAGCAGGTTTACATTAATTGCCCAATGTGACAGGATGTCTGTACAGTGTCAACCTACAGTGAATAACACTATCATAAACTGTTATTACATACACAATGGATTTGTCAAGGAGACACTGGAGTAAAATAATTAAACTGAAAGCATCTTTTTGTGTTGATTTCAACAGAATTTTGTTTTTTCCCATTTCTATTCAAAGATTCTTGGAAAAGCAGTACAGATATTACAGTAAGTACTAATTCAAGATTAAGGAATCGAGTATCAAGGGGACTATATATAACGTTCACTTGCACTACCGCTACTAGTCTGTGTCGCGGCTTAATGTTAAGCCACTCCAAAGATCATAGATGGATTTACTTTATACAAAATATACTAAGGAAAAAGACCTTCAAAATTAAAAAAAAGTAATAATAATAATAAAATGTAGCAAAACTAAGGTTTTGTAGGAATTTGAGAATCCAACCTGGAATTCTGCTCAAAACAGTTTTGCGAAGTTGTGAATGAAATACAAAAACGAAAGAACAAAGTGCAAAATTCAAGTTTTTCCTTGAATCAGCAAAATAACTAGTTTTGTAATGAATCTAATGATTGTGGAAAATGGCCATAAAAGGAGAAAGAAGAAAAGTGTGTTGATCTCCAGCAATTTTAGGTCTGCATTTAAGGAATAGAAACCAATAGAAACACGAAGGAAACACAGTACAGTGTATATATATATATTCACCGTTTATCCCTATGTGTGTGGTTTGTGGAAAGGAAACAAGTTTAACCCCACTGGATGAAATACTAACATTATTCTGACCTGGTTGGATCAAACAACTTCCCACAAACCTACAGTCATTGCTTATACAGCAAGGCCTCCATTCATTAGTTTCTATTAACCTATTTGTACATGGCCAGAGCAGCACACGATACACAGACCACGGGTATACGTGCGACATATAGTTATGAATGACTATAGCAGACATCCAAATCCTACAGTTCAGTTGGCTGGACACCTCAATATGCAAAATTATGCCAACAAGTGAAGCTATCATTCCAAATTTGATACAGTCTCTCTCTCTCCTGTGCTATATATAATCCCGGATACATGATAACATTCCTGAAAACCTGTACATGTAATGCATTGCAAATATGTTTAAGATTCACTTTATAGGAAATAATCATATATAGAATTTCTCTCATGGCCTCATTGACTTTTTGGACCATGCTAACATAAGATTCGGATAGGAATTCGTGGGAAAAATTCATCTTCATTCCTGACAAAAAACGTAAAAACTAATCTTTTTTTCTTTAATACTACACAAACTCAAAAGATGGACAGGCTTTTGCACAGAGAGCCCTAAAATTATTTTTTTAGAAATTTGCCAAAATGCTCTTAATGCTATGAATTGCTACACAAAATTGGAAGTATACACTAAATAATTCCTTGGTTTGGGATCTCCCATCATAACATCTTTTTTCTCATCTACAAATGGTATTTTCACATTATTAAACCATGTATGTTAGATATGTTATTTGTTCTCTCTCCTTAATCTTTGAAATATTGAGATATTAACGCGAGTCTTCATTTCCAGCCCTGATATAACTGTCGTATCACGGCATGAATGTGCACATCCATGTTACCTATTTGATGTGTTTAAGCTTGAAAGTAGGAAACAATGGCGGAAATGGTACGTATGCTACCGTGATCAAGATTACAGTAATTCAATCCTTCACATAAATGTAAATTATGCAACCTACAACAACTTTTATCCTGCATTCTGCACTAAATCTCTTACAAACCGGTAATGACGATGTGCTCGACCGTTAAAGAAAATAATGGCCCTTATTATAAACTTGAGGCCATGCCTTAAATCACAGTAGCTATGAATATTCAGTACTTACAGGAACCTTGATCAGCTGATCACTGTAGCACAAAAAAAAGCACAAAATATTATCACCAAACCTGCTACCGTATTGCCTATACGTTCATTGAATTTGCTGGACGATAAAATGGTAAGTTTGTTGAAGAGGTCGTGGAAGAGGTCGAAGAGAAAGGAGGCAACAGCAAGAACATGAGACGAAGAGATCGACAAGAAGCCATTACAATATGTAACATCCCAGGGTCATTTTCATTCTTTATTGTAACACGACAAGTCCACAATAATAGAAGGCTCTTGATGAGTTTTCAAATTTACAAAAACATCACTCTAGTATATTCATCATACATCATATTAAAGTACAGAATCCCAGTTTCTTAAAAAGAACTTAATTATGTATATTCACATTACATCTGTTGACTTCTTCATGTTGTGCAACTTTGAACAGGAGATAGGCCTACATGGACTTATACTCAGTCAAATAGATCGTTCAATATCATTTATTCATGTGACGTTATATCTTTGTCATATTATAATGTTTTATGGGCAATTAGTCTTATGTACTTTCAATAGGCATTAATTAATGGTGTAACTATGGCAAAGTATTTATAACTCATCACTTCTCTTAACAGGTGACAGTTGACAACATAGACAAAGGAGGCAATGCAAGGTTTTTAAGAAATTTAGCAGAGGCAACCTGGACTGCTCCTGGACTCTATGGGAACTGCAGCCTTTAGATGAAGTCCAGCCTCCCTTGTGTACCTGTGGAAGGTGCCAGGATATGCCGACCATCCAAAAAGAAGTGTATTGCACAGGTGGTCAGAACAACTGCCTAGCTGACAGGCCTGTCGCCAGATGGGGCCATGTAGCTGTTGCCAAGTGCCAATGCAGGAACTCTGAGCTTAAATCACAATACCAAGTTGATATGCTTATAGGCCCACTAAACCATCCACCTTCCTGTTGGTTGAGGTGTTCATAGGCCCACTAAACCCTTAACCTTCCTGTTGGTTGAGGTGTTCATAGGCCCACTAAACCATCCACCTTCCTGTTGGTTGAGGTGTTCATAGGCCCACTAAACCCTTAACCTTCCTGTTGGTTGAGGTGTTCATAGGCCCACTAAACCCTCCACCTTCTTGTTGAAGCGAACGAACACGTATCCAGCATTAACACGATTCAGCTCATTTTCACATAATGAATACACTTATTCTCTACAGGAAAGCCCAGTACAAATTCTTCTTCCCAGCTAGAACCTACTCTGGTACCTCACCACTAGTTCAGCCGTTGGTGGTTAGGGGTAGACCTGATTGTTAGGGCCAGTCTCCAACGAACACATTCTGCCAGAACTGATCCACCCCACTGGGTGGATCAGTTCTGCAGCCTCTTGTGATAAACTCCTGTCATCAGCTCACACATGTAATCATACCCTTTTGAATCTTTCACTGGGACAACCCTCGTTCCCATCTCTCAGATCCCTTGAATGTCTTCTGAGTCTGTTTGTAAAGAAGTAAATTATTAAAGTATGAGCATCATTGTTCCTTAAGAACACTATATGCAACCATATCTGTTGATATATAAGAAACAATAGCAAAGGGAAAACATACATTTTGAATACAACCATGTGTTTTGAACTCTCACTACTGTTCCTGATATGACATTGTGTCTTCTTCATAACATTCTCAGTCATTATTAAGTCTTACCCCTCTTTCTTCCCCAGCTCTAATGCCTACAATATCACTGGTAAAATTAAAGGAATTAAAGAAAATTGAGATGCACTTTAACCTCCATGCATTAATTCAGACTTTCACGTAAATTGTTGGTATTCCCAAAATACGGAGTACCCCCAAAATTTGTTCCTGTCTTTAACTGTATGAAAACATGCACAGGCCAAAATATGTTACTAGAAGATTTCCAGAAAGGGAGTATGTTTGAAAAAGGAAGACATTTTTTGCAGTTGTGAGCAGTTCACACAATAAGACAAGCTATCAGGGCACTCCAACACCATCTGCCAGAATCACGAGAAACAAAAAGTACCCATATGTAAGAAATTTATTTAAGAAATATGTAAGAAATCATTTTTTGCAGCCTAGCAAAATACAGAGTGGGAATTAATAAAGATAAAAGACTGGCAGAATTTTGGAATCTTCCCTGCAATTTTATTTTTCCAAGTTTTGGAAGGAGAGAAATTTCCATGTATTTTCACTTTGTCGCCCAAGCATTCAGTAGGAGCTTACCGGGTACCTTAATTGAGCAAAATGCTCATGAAGTAGAAGAAAATTAAGCCTGGCATGATTGCAAGATTTCTTCACTTAGAACACATGACACTATTGCAGTAATGCATGCATATTCCTTTTGGAATCACTTTGCATTGGTTGTGAACAAAGATAAACAGATATAATGTACTATTAACTCACCAGAATAGGGTGTAATAGTCCAGGCTGTTGATAAGGCACATGTCTAGGACAATCTCCCTCAAAGCAACATGTGGTACAGATGAGCCCTCGTTGATCACCTTTGCCTGCCACAGCTCTGGCAATGGACCATGCTTGTACCTTGCTGGTCCTAAAACATCACC
Source organism: Apostichopus californicus (assembly GCA_020650975.1). NCBI lineage: Eukaryota > Metazoa > Echinodermata > Holothuroidea > Aspidochirotida > Stichopodidae > Apostichopus > Apostichopus californicus. The sequence continues at coordinate 19,533 of JAIPMN010000398.1, forward strand.
AATCACCCCTCTCATGCCCGCCCGCAACATGGAGCAACATGCCCCTCCATTACAACCTTGTGAAGATTGTGAAGAGAAATAAACAATGTGTTATACAATGAAGAGTAAGGTCATTATGGAAGAAAACTTAAGCTGGAGTAAGGCTCGATAACACCAGGCTGGTTACGAAACTGCCTGTTTGGCATAGCTGCGCGCAGAGGGGAGTGATGAATCCTTGTATCAAAACTGAGATTTCAGGCTGTGGTATGATCAGATTCAAGTCTCATTGGCATCATATATTTTCCCAGTACAGCTGTTGAGCAGTGATACAGAGCAAGGATCCTCTAACCCACCCAGCCTTTAGGGAAAGTGAATAAAACCTAGAGATACAAGGCAGTCATAGTGGTGTCACTGACAGCAACACATGTACAGTTTCCATCAGAAATATTCCTGGAATCTTTTTCGATTTTGTGATTTCAGTGAAAGATCGAACTGTCAGACCTGATCTAGTTATTGACCACTGCTGGTATTACTGTATGTTTCACAAATCTCCATATCCCAGCTGTTGCACAGTAGGCTATACATTAAAAATTTCCAATCTGGAGAGCAAATGTCCTTGCATCCCTCGCAGTCACAAAGTTACCTTTTTCGATCAAATTCCACACCATGATGTAAAACTGTCTCATAAATTGATCTGCATAAGTTTTATCCTCGTCTGGTACCAAAATGTTGTATTTTAGCTAGGCCTAGACTACGTCTGCATATTTTTAGAGTATGTAGTGCAAGGACATACTGTGACGATTTGTGTAGCTTATAGGAACCTAACGTTCAAGGATTACACTTGATCATGATACCATGATCCTTCATGGGCTGAGCCTACAGCTTGGCAGATTTTAATCTATTTATTTAATGGCCAATTAAGTTGTTTACCATCTTTACCTCATGAAAGTGGTCGTCTGAAATTGAGTAGGCTACACGAAAAAGTACACTCGTCTGTCACCCTGCAAATTGTAACACAGTGTAACACATATGCATACAACAAACTAAAGAATCAAGAATAAAGTAGCCACCGACTATGGAGCTCCGTATTAGATTCGTAACTGTCACTCTTAGTATTAGGCTAGCCTATAGCCTAAGTTTGAGTTGGCCTTAGGCCTAGCCTATATTCAAAGTTACTATAAGGGGGCTATGCCTATATAGCTTATTCAATAATATTCAGCGTCCGTACCGCAAAACTGTTGCTTTTTAACTCGGACGATGTATTCCAACTCTATATAAACATTATATACGTTGTTCAAAAAAACCTTTTCAAAGGGAAGAAAACTCACATGTCCAGTTCAAGTTTGACCATTTCCATGTCAGATTTCACTCTCAATTGGTCCCAGACACTTTGCTATCTTCGCCGATATTGATTCGTCCTTTACTATATTCTCTCTGCTGCTGGGATCTTCGTACTTAGTCCCTTTGTTCTTTTTTTGCAGGAACTACTTGCTTTCATGCTTACGAAAGAGGAAGCTAGCAAAACCCATTAACGATTCGACAAGACTTAAGCTACCGTACATGTAACCTACTGTGCGTAGATTAGTAACATATGAATTTGTACTATTTAGGCCAGTTGTTGTATTGTATCAAAAATGACTTGTGAGTTGGTTTGACTAACTGAATATGCATTACCCAGTAAACTTTCATTGGCTTATTCAAATAATTGGCACAATTAACTTGAATAAAACTTGTCAGCCACACATTCTCGATTTTTTTAATTTCGGTCATCAGTTCTATGGAAATGGACAGCATTTGGCAAGATTGCTTCCCCAAAGTTTCTGTATTTACCTTAATTGTGCAAATGGACTGCCTGAACAAAGTGCCAATATTTTGGACCTACAAATTTAATATATTTCTTTGTTCAAACACACAATGCAACTTGTAATAGATTTGTAGTCTACATCTGCTATAGTGATGCAACAAGAGCAACTAAAATTCTGCTATCGCAGATGTTTATTATATTAGTATCAGTGAATAATTTATCTGGTGTTGCATTGCAAAACGCTATGCAAATATGGGCAATTCGCTATTCAAGTGACAAGATGCATATCAGTTTCTGTACACAGAACCATATATGGTACAAGGTTGAGATCCTCTCAAAATGCTATTTAAAACTTTGAACACTCAATTATTCCCTGGCCAATATTATTATTTTCTACAAGGGCCAGAGAGAAACATTCAGTTGGAGAAAAAGGACACTCAAGCATAAGGCTTGCCGAAGGCCAGCATTACAGATTAGAGCAAGATTTTGGGACAATTTGCACCCCTTCCTGGAGGGATTTGGCCTATTGGCCCTCAGTTAAGAACCCTATTACACGGTTATATCTACCGTAGCCAGAGAGAAACGTACATCAATGATCAACGTTGGTTTAATACTGACCTGCATTGTTACTAGTCTGTCGTCCACCATGAACTCTTTTGTGAGAAAGTCTGCTCCGATGGTAGCCTTGTATTGATTGCTAAATTTCTTGTTCACATATTGGTTCATCAGTGACGTTTTGCCAACACTACAGGAGAGATTTCGAGAAATATCACAAGTCAATAATACGCTGCTGTAGCTAATTGTAACACAAGCAGTAGTAACATAGATCATGGGGAGCATGATACATTCTGAAGAATCTTCACAAGGTTAATGTGGTGGAGGTGGGGTTAAAGTAGCTGTACTGTAGCTTGTGCAGCTGGAATATAAAATGAGCCTGCACCGTTGTTACTCAACAATGCTGCACAGTCACCGTTGCATATGTAAGAAAGGCTTTGTACCTTACACGTCAAATCAGGTGGCCATCCAATTTACAATCTTTGGTTACTTTGCTGTGGTCGTAGCCAACTAGCCCCCCCCCATCCCCCCCTCCACCTGGCAAGAAAGTCGGCTCCAATGGTAGATGGCCACCTCTACAACATACAGTATGCAGTGATTAACTGTACCTGTTTCATTTTTATAGTGGTACAGAACAGTTATTAATTGCTGTGTCTCATAATCATAATTTTCTCATAGGAGAAATGAATCCGTGCCAATGATGACACAGGAATAAAGAAATTCGGTAATAAAGTATCAGGTCTCGCTGTCTTTCTTTCTTCTTATTTGCTTCTTCTTCAAATTAACAAATCAATTGTATGATGTCAAGTTTGATGAAGAAATATCCTATATAGCTGCAACAAATTAGACAGCTCCAAAATTATGTCAAATTTAGTTTTTTAACATTATTAACACAGCTTACTACTGATCCCTGTGATACATTTTTTTGGGGGCTGAATATTAAGAACATTTTTCAGTCCACTCACCCACTATCACCTAGGATGATGACTTTGAAGAGAACCTTCTTTCTTGATGTCATGGTGAATTGCTGTTAGATGGTTATAACTGTTAAAAACGATACTTCACAATTTTTACAAAGTACCTGTTGGAGCAAGAAGAAGTACATTAATCATCTTTTGTTATCAGATAACCATTCTCTGTAGATATATAAATAGATAACTATAAGATTGAAAGACCAATATCTGGTTTCTTGCCACTTACTGCAGGTCTTTAATCAGTGTAATGTTTCAGAGGCCTGGAAAATACTTCTGCAAACCATATTTGTAATTAACGTACTAAACATGTAGGTAAGGACCATTTCCAAATCACACACAAGAAAATTTAAGAGGTTTTGCAACATACATGCAGCATATTAACAGCCTAATGATGGGGCTTAGGTCGTCCACCTACTCCAAAATCTGTTTCAATTGTCCCTTAAACACCTTCCACCTTTTCCCATTGCAAAATTTATTGGAATTATTTACTTCAAAAGCCTCTGCAATTTTGTCAGAAATGCATGTCGGATAATCAAGTCAACAGAAGGAGCTACAGCCTGCTTACAATGAAAACTTCATTTTGTACTTTTCGTAGCACATTCTCCCAATCTCAATTTCTCCATAAAGATCTATTTCCCATGCTCAATTGAGAAATCTTTAATTGCTCACCCTGAAGTACCCTTACTTTCAGGCAATACATGCAAATCAAAAATATTCCATGACAGCCTTAAGCCTTTTGCAAACTAATTATTGCAAAGCTACACAACACTTCTGACAACCAATGCAAGCCTAGAGAATACAAATGATTCCAAAGAATTCACAACACACTATCTGCCAGCATAGCAGACAGTGTGAACTGTAAGTAAGAACTTTCGCATGGAGAAAACGTTTCAAACAGATCAAATACTTGGATGTTAATGAAATCATTGAAATTGCTCATAAAAAAAACTGAGACAATATTTGCATGGGAACATGTTTCCAACATGAGGCTGAACTTTACAGTCTGACATGGTTCTGATGACTTGACTCAATGCGGAACCTTTGTAAGTTTTAACCAATTTAATTGCATGCTTACAGTTGAACTTTGATTCTACTTGTACATAGTGAAGTTAACTCCAAATGTGACATTGCCATTATTACATGCATAAGCCAACTTGATGGAACCTAGTCTTAATGCAATTCAATTTAGTTTACGCTGTCCCATATTTTATGTTGAAAAACACCATAGCCTAGGCCTAATTAACATATGATTAACCAGTGCAAAACACAGAAAGATTACTACTTACTTGGTCTCTCTCTCTGACATTTTCTGTTTGGTAGCATTAAAATTTTGTTCAATGAACTGTAACTAGGATTAGGCTACCAGCTTTATCCTTTGTGCTACACAAAAGTTAGGCCTAACTTACTTTTACACATAAGCACTCAAGTTTAACAGACCTAACGTTGGACCTAGCAAACATGTCTCAATTGCAATAACAACGTCAATGGCCATGCATAATATTAAATACCAATTACCAAAAATGTTACAAATTATTTACTTATAAAATATTGGCCTTTAAAACATAAAATTAGAAAGGCTACATGTTGAATTTCATATAAGCTACTGCATTTTACTCTTACGTTGCAAAAGCAGTGGTCCTACAGCGCAATATGTATAGGCCTATACCTATATCATTGTAACTCGAAAAAGAACAATTGTATGTGACTGCTCATCAGGTGATACAGGCTTTTTAACATTAGGCTTGTATGACTGTATTACATCCTAACATGGTAAAGGGGCGTTCAACATATTTCAGCACAGTACTTAGTAACGTTAGACTATGTATGTGGTTATCATTGAGGTATATTAATAATACAAGAATACCGGCATGCTAAAGAACTAAATTTGCTACTTTCAAGATATTTCTCTACAAACCTAGCGCTGCACAGTTACCAGGATGATTGCTACACATATGTGTCAATCCAAAAATTAAATTCGTTCCTTGTCTTTGGTTTAGGTTCTGTAATTCTGAAGACAAGTCCGTCACGCAGCAAGGACGTTACGTCGATACCTATTCTGATAAAAGGTCATGTGAGAAATAAGTATAGTGACGTCACATGAATAACGCCTGTTACACAAAACGGTATGGCATACCATACTTTTCACCAATTTGAACTACCTGCAGGGTTGCGCCATTGTATTAGAATGAACTTCTTGTAACTCCTCTTGGGAAAACTTCAAACAGGTACCATCCAGTTGCCAGAGTTCACAGGAAACGTCAAACTATCAAATTTTAACAATACATATATAGGAACCATATAAGTTCCATTCTTTACCTTTTTCGTTTAGTATATATGCCTAAACATTTGGCGTAGCCACTGTGGAGGAGTTTGAGGGGAGGGCTAGGCCCCTACACAAAAAGAGTTATCTGGTCCCCTAAGAAATTGTCAGGATTTTTTTAAGGAAATAGGTTTGAGCGGTACTTACCTTTTCCCCATATTCCCTCACTACAATGGGTGAACACATATGGAGGTAATATAGCACAAGAAACTTTCAAAGGGCTTACTAAAAATTGCTTAGAGTGAGGCTTGCAGCAGTGTGGTGCAAAAATAGGGTCAATTGAGGCAATGGTAGACCATTTGTTAGTAGAACATTGTTGACCATATACTGAGTAAAGAGGGATTTTATTTTGTACAATTGACGAAACCTTCAGGCTCTCATAGCGAAAAAAATCTTCATGGTCATGATACGGAAAGTTGAAGGTGCCATGAGTGGGCCAACTTCTCAGCTATCCAGTGATTGGTACGGTTTAGCTAGTGAGAACTTCTACAAGGATTTATACAGATTTAGTGTGTAAGTCAATGGGGCAATTAAATGGAGTATGCTACCATATGGTCGTAACCACATATAGCCTACATCTCTTACTGATAGCCGTTTGTGTGAATATCATGCATGCTTGGTCCACGTGACACAAATTTACAGAGCAATGCGTACGCAAAATGGAACAGCTTTAATTATGTTAAATCCATGTGTTACTGGCAGAGGTTACATAGTTTAGTGTTATATAATAAAATAAAAAGCATCGTGATATATGAATAGATACCATACGTAAACCCTATTAAGAACAAATCGAAAACAGAAATATTTAAGTCCATATCAGCCTGAAAAAGAGTCATATCAAGGCTACTATAGGCCTATGCAGGCAAGTGCTTCGTGAGTCAGGTCTGACCCCCCGGACAATTATCTCACATCCGGATCCCCCACCTCACAGCCACTTTTGAAGTCTTCATAAATTCCTGGTACATTCGGATAAATGGGCCCGCCGGCCTCCATGACCACCTGACCTCCGTTCTCGTAAAGAGCCTGGGCCTAGTGTACGAACTGCAGTGTTTCCGGCCGTGAGAAATAACATCAACATTGAAAACACCAATGACCTGCACTTAGCGACCGACCAATGGCAATCTTTGTAACTAACATAATCTATCTCCTTCCACCATCGTGGGATATATAGTGTCCCATTCTCCTCCCATGATGAGTTTATGTACTTCCCGGTATAGGCTTACACTACTCTACGCAGTGCGTCTCTAAACCTATCCCATAAACAATATACTATCAAGTTAAGAAAGGTATAGATTTCAAGCATGAATATAGCCTATATGTGGGATACGACCAATTCACACTTACAAAATGGTAGGATTTTATTTAAAATAACACATAATAGAAAATGCGAATAACATCAAATTAAAAAAAGTCGTTACACTAAGCAATTAGTGTTACCATATGATAATCAATGGAATACGGAAGCCAT
>JAIPMN010000399.1:7362-41654 GCA_020650975.1 Apostichopus californicus
TAATTGGTTGAAATCTCTCCTTCCCTTCCAACAACCCCCCCCCCCCACCTCCCTGCCCTCCTTGTCTTGTCCATAACTGTCCATAAATGTCTCTTGTGCAATAAAAAAAGGTACTAAATCATATTGTAACTTCTCTATGATATACATACAATACATACAATACATATATACAATACAATACATACAAAACATATGGAACATTAGGGATCATGTTTGATTATTTGAAATTATGTTGACTTCTATACCTCTCATAATGTCCATCATATATTTTGTTTGGCAGTTATTCAAGCCATTGGTGAACAGCTGAATGTGAGGCAACAGGTAATCGCCACGGCAACCATGTACTTTAAGCGGGTCTATTCCAGATATTCATTGAAGAGCATCGATCCTCTACTCCTAGGTCCAACATGTTTGTTTCTGGCAACTAAGGTGGAGGTAAGTAAATCTCAATTGTACAGATTGGATATCAAGTAATTGTCACGGCAACCAATAATTTTAAGAGATATTCATGATAGAGCTTTGATCAGCTTCAGACCAAAATGGTTTTTTTTTGCTTTCTTTTTTCTGGCTGTTATGAGGTACGTAGGTTTTTCTGGGTCGAATCTGATATTGCCATGGCAACCATGCCGAATGTAAGAGATCACCACGGCAACCATGTCCTTTAAGAGGGTCTACTTCCATCGTTCATAGAAGAACATTGATCTTTTACTCCTAGGTTTAACATGTTAATTTCTGACTGCTTTGCATGGGTCTATGAGTGGTTACTTTACTTTTTGATTCCTTGCTGAAAGCAAAAGAAATCTATGTTTTGGAGATGGTGTGTGTGTGTATTTGTGACACCTTGGCTTATAAACATGATAACTTTAAAAAAGTGGAAAGTGGTTTAACATCGTACTCGGTATGTGGCTTTACCTTAGTAAGTACAGTAGTGAGTACTGGAACCCTGTTGTTCTTGGAAGGTCAAAAGTCATTTGAGGTCAACCGAGGGGACAGTCTGAAAACAAGGTAAACACGGCTACTCCAAGAAAGGTAACCTCAGATGGATACTTGATATGTAGATTCACCCACATTTAGTACAATAAACCTATTGTCTTTTTGTGGATGTCAAATGTGAAGAGAGGGGAAATCCTGGGACCCTTGTAAACACGATAACCACAAATGTAAAGTTTGGATACACTTCAAGATTGTTGCATAGCTCCCTCTTTAATGCAGGATCCTCTGTGATCAATTGAGTCAACAATCGGGAGAGGGAATTGTGTTTGTTCCGCAGGGTATACATTCTAAGTCACAGCTTCAGTCTTACTGGACGATGATGCATTTATGAGTTTAAAGCTTTTGAAATGGAGAATGCAAAGCACCATCATTTTTTTATTTCTATTATCTTTCAGGAGTCTGGTTTGATCACCAATAGTAAACTGCAAGTGGCATGCCAATCAGTAGGTAGGTTTATATATACAAGCAAGTGTCATCTCCTTTGTGTCCTCTCTATCATGTCCTCTCTATTGTGTGTCCCTCCCCCCTCCCCTCCCCCTCCCACCCCCTCTCCCCTCACCCTCTTAGTGTCTGATTGCTTAACTCTTTTATCTAAAAAGGGAAATTAAAGGGTTTGATAATCTCTAACCAAATTTCTTGTCAGTGGTTTGCATTGTTCATAGCGACACTTCTTTACTCCGTTCAGTCGCAAAGACCGTATCTGTTAGAAATCTTGGAACCAAAATCCATATTTCTAAATCCATGCCAGGCACACGTTAAGTAAAGGGTATTTGTAGAGTGAACATTTATTAGGGATAAATTCAAACTACCTTCTTGTGGTTCAGTAGACAATCAACACCCAACAGCTTGTTTCCTCCCATTTGCCCCCCACCTTATTTTTGTTCGAGGGGTGAGGTGGGGGGGGGGTGATGTGAGAGAATGGCTGACGATAAATAAGTTTTTGTTATAATAACAGTTAACTGTCTAGAAAGACTGCAACTTCTGTTAAATATGTGGATTGGAAGTTTTGAAAATATTTAATACTTTCATATCCTAAAAGTTTTGAAACAGCAGAAGTTATCTTAGAAACAAAAGGTCCTACTAGGTTGATGTGGCACTCAGATCTTTTGCAATTGAGTAGTGACACCAAAACTCTGAAACCTGTCTACAAGCTGCTTATCTACAACAACGGTTGCAATTACACTAGATGGTATGAGTTTTGATCATAGCATGACTCCAGAGAATTATGAATTTGAAAAATTACCAGAAATGAGATTATATAAGTGTGATGGTACCTCGTGTTATTTCATCATAATGATTTTATTTATTTATGCTAAATCTGTCTAGTATATATTAATGTATTGGTAAAGGTAATTGGAAATTGACAGATTGGAAGCCTCTTCCCTGACCTGTAAAGAAATAGAAAATTTGTCAGGAGGGTTGTCGTAGGTGCTTCAAACTTGAATATTTTGAAATGACGTTCTTTTACTCTTTTCGAATTAGCTTCAAGTTGTTTTCCTTTTGCTGTCTTTTCACAGTCAAGAAATTTGGATACGCTTTTAAAAATCAAGAATTCAGATACAAGTCGAACCAGGTACGGTCAGGCCACCCATTGGACACTTAGCAATGAGGACTGTAACTCTCTCTCTGTAGTTTCTGATGAGAGTGATGTTTTGTTAGCATTGTTATGGAGGGAGAGGTTGGTGGTGGGATTGGGGGGGGGGGAGGGGCAGTAGGACTGAATAGGTTTGAGAGAGAGTGATAGTGTATAGTTCAGTGATTTTAAGTATAAACAAGACAGGAACAAATTTGAATTTGGTTTTGAACAATGAAGGATATTTGGTTTCAGTTGTGGAGATCATTGATGTTTATACAATCTGTACAATCTTGTACAGAGTTACCAGGAAACGAAGGACAATGGAAACATTCCATGTTTCAAGTTGGTGAGACATGAACTGTTAACTAAAAATATCGGTGACAATTTTTGTTTGTGGTTTAGTAGAAGACATGAAAGTGAATAAAATATCCCTTCTTTTCACACTGGTGAAAAATAACGCTAATTGTGTCATAGTGTGCACTAATTTAAGAAATTGAAATGCATGTGGTTTGATGATGATATCTTTAGACTTGATCAAGTCCTTAGTGTTGCGTGAGAAGGATCGTTAAATCTGCTATATCTGCTATTAAAATGGGATATAACTTTCCTAAGCGGTTTGGGCTAATTGTTCATGACAGTTATCTTTATCACAGAGACCAGTAATAATGGTCCAGTTAATGATATGTTATATTATGTTGTGTGACATTGTATTACATCACAGTTACCGTGTTCAAGATTGTGAACCAGTCAAGATCATTAAGTTAATTTATTTCTGTTTTGTGATCCTCTTCAGATTTTGGAGTGTGAGTTCTACCTACTAGAACTATTGGTATGTACATTGAAATTCCTATATCACAGCATGACTTAATTTACATCTCGAAAACAGCACTTCGTGTCTTGCCTTAAATAGCAGTAATTATATCAGAGTTTTTTCGCTCACTTTGAAAGGCCACAAGAAAGGGAACTTTTTTGTATCAAGAATGGACACGAGTGGTCAACTTTAACACACAATCTATGGTACTACAGGATTATAAATAACAACAGTATAAAGAGACATTTCAAATCAGAACAGCATAAATGATGTTAGACAATTAATGTTTATCACAGTAATGATGTATCAAGTTGTGCAGACAAATAAAGTCCACAAAATTGCTAAAATAATCGATGTCCCTAAAACTAAACAACTTCAAGTTTAGACAGACACCTTTCAGGTTACTTGACCCTGTCTTCTCTCTGTCAAGCCTTCCTTCAGCTATGACGTAAAATTTTTCTCTCTGCCAAGTACTGAAAATCCTCCCTTTTATTTGTTTTGGATTCTTTGTAACCCCAATATTTCACAGTTCACCTTTCACGGGTGAACGGCTTGCACAATTTCACTGTGAAACGGCTTGCACTATATCAGGGTTTACATGTGAAGGAGAAACAACTGCATAGCTCAAACAAAAGGTCATTGCACAATTTTCACATGTGAAATACACTGAACCAAAAACCATTTCCTAGAAACAACTGCATAGTACAAACAAAGGTCGTTGTGCAATTTCACATGTGATGCACTGAACCAAAAACCATCTCACTACAAAGGCAAGACGACCATATAGTTCAAGCAAAACTCATTGCACAAATTCTCATGTGAAATACACTGAACCCAAAACCATGTCACTACAAAGGGGGTCGGGGGGGGGAGCAACTGCAGAGTTCAAACACAGGTCAGCAAGTTCAACTGTGGCAAACAATCTAAACAGATTGACGATCTACAGCACTATTAAGTAAATGACTTCTGTGCATTTTTTTGTAAATCTTTTTGCACAATCTTTGTGAAAATGTCTTTGACCAAGCTTCTAAATCAGTGTAGTTAATTAATAATGACCACTTTAGCTGCACTTTATTAAACTGTTGTGATTGCCAATTAAACTGTTGTGATTGCTTTGCAGACACAACATCATAAAATTAAGTCAAAGTCAAATTGAGAATTGAGAACATTTTGATCTAACCTGAGACACTTGTCTTTTGTGAAACGTACAAGTTTTTGTGTTTTGTAACTATTATTGCAAAGTTGCGGATTTTCAATAATTTTATCTCTTAACCTTAAGTAACTTTTTGCAAGCCTTGAGAAATTGTTTTTGAAATTCATTGCATAAGAGTGGTTGGTTAAAATTAACTTCTTAAGTGGCTGGGTGTGTCATTTTGTGGACTGGCTAAATGAAAGGAATTTGTTTTTCTAACGTGTATCTACAGTTTGGACATCTGGTAATACCACTCTGTAGTGAAAATAAATTGTATCCACATCGACTTTATCACAAAGAAGTCATTAATGTAAGGAAGTGATTTCGTGCTTTTGCAAAGCGAACATTTAGTATCTCTATATGTTACCTTTAATATGTGAAATTTTGATATCTAGAAGGTTAAGAAAATTGATGATGCCTTTTGTCAATCACATTGACTTACTTATGACACATGACTCCATCATCCCCTTTCGTTTCTTTTTAAGATTGCAACAATTATTTTGTTTTTTGAAATCCTGTGTCATTGACTATTTCTGATATATTTTTCTGTTGCTAAAGGACTGTTGTCTGATTGTGTATCACCCTTACCGTCCGTTGATACAGTACGTCGCTGACCTGGGACAGGAAGAACAGTTACTACCCCTAGCCTGGTAAGAGATATCTCCTAACATGTTTGCTCTCAGGTCACAAGGGTGTATAATGTGATGTAATGGGAGACAGTGTTTTGCAGCACTTTAGTTTAATTTTGTTTAGTTAGAAAAAAAGGATCAGGAGGGACACTCAAGTCCCCATCAAGGACCCTATAGGAGAGAAGAAAAAAAACTGAAGACACAAACACTCAGACCCGATTACCATGCTTAAAGTGCTTGTCCAAAGCATTCTTAAACCCATTGACACTACTTGCAAGTACAACTTTCTCGGGCAAACCGTTCCACTCATTCACAACCCTATTGGAAAAAAAGTTATGCCGAATATTAAACCTACTTTGTGACTTTTGGAGTTTAAGACTATGATCTTGTGGACTATGACCTTAGTGGAATCTTGTCTGGTTTCCCCTTTTTGTGACACTTTCTGGTTTGCTATCTGAAGTAAGTGGCTCTGCATGTTAAAGTAAAGGTATTATTTCCACTAAACAGTAAAAGTGTGGAAGGAGAGGATAGAAAAGTCGAGGAGGGAGAAGGTAATTGAAAGGAAGGAGGAGTGGGGGGAGGGGGGGGCTGAGAGGAGCAGGGAAGTGCTAAGTAGGTGCTCTCTGCCGTTTTACAGTTAAAGAAAGTATTCATGGACATAAACCTTAATATTAGTTTTTTTTTTTTTCTCTTTCATTTCGTAGGAAAATCGTAAATGATAGTCTTCGAACAGATGTGTGTCTACTGTACCCTCCATACCTCATAGCATTGGGTGAGTTGCATTGATACCCTCCATACCTCATAGCATTGGGTGAGTTGCATTGTTACCCTCCATACCTCATAGCATTGGGTGAGTTGCATTGTTACCCTCCATACCTCATAGCATTGGGTGAGTTGCATTGTTTCACTCATAAAGTAATGTTACAAGAATGTTAGTTAGACTTGTCCTCTGGGCAATATATGTGAAGCTAACATTATTAATGTTTAAGAGGGAATCATTGAGTGATGATAATGGGTGGAGGGGATTGGGGTGATCTTAAGCATTTATGTTTTATGTGTGACTGTTTCCTCAACTATTGTTTATGTATTACATATTCTTTTGCTATGGTATTATGTGCCAATGTTCTGTCTGCTATTGTTTCACATGTTACTGTTCTATCTGTCATTGTTTTATTTTGTATTGTTTCCTTTACACTACTGTTCCATGTATTATTGTTCCTTCTGCTATTGTTTTATGTGCCAATGTTCTGTCCGCTGTTGTTTCATGTGTGACTGTTCTATCTGTTATTGTTTGATTTGTTACTGTTTCCTCTACATTACTGTTCCATTTATAATTGTTGTTTCTGCTCTCGTATTGCTTGTCACTGTTCAGTCTGCTGTTGTTTCATGTGTTACTGTTCTATCAGTCAATAGTATGTTACTGAACTAACTATTACATCTGCTATTGTTTTGTGCATTTCATTGTTCCACCTGCCAATATTTTGTGTGCTTCTGATATATTTGCTATTTGTTAATACATTATTTTCTTTATGTACTCATCGTTTCTTATCTTCATTTCCCCCACAGCTTGCCTCCACATGGCATGTGTCATCTCACAGAAAGATACAAAGCATTGGTTCGCAGAGCTCAATGTTGACTTAGACAAGGTACAGGTATACCTTGGAAAGTTCCTGACCATAATGAATATGCAGTACCCCCCCCCCCCACTGCCAGTAGCCAATCATATGGCTCCATTACATCATGTCACAATTGTCGAATTAAGCAGGAAAAAATTCTTTTTTTTAGCAAACACTCAGACAAACTCTCTTATGCTTGAATTCCCAGCTAAAGAATACTGAAAAAAATCCATTAATTTTTACCACTGACATCCAGACATTTAGTTTAAGGCAGAGCAGCTGGGGAATAAGGAATTGAGCCATGAATATTCCACCAACTGCCAGGCCGACAAGAAACTTTGTCTTGTTATTCCCTCCGGCGGTCAGTTAATTAGGGACAGAGGCCCTCACTATCTGCACTGGCTGCCAGTTGAATATAAAAACATGTCATGTTTTTCACCTGGGGAGCCAGGGGAGAATAAGGAAAAGTGACTTCACTATTCACTTGACGGCGGGGTGAATAATATGACATATTTTCTTATCTGAAAAAAAGGAATGTAAAAAACGTGTATGGCGAGGACTTTGTGGTGTTGTGCATCACCGTCCAAACATGAAAATGGTGTACCTGACCTGTACCCCTTAGCAACAGATCATACAAGCTGTACTGATCGGTAAAGTCACTACCAACAAGTGCTTCATGTATACATACCTTGTCACCTGTACGACGAGGAAACAGTCACAGCAAAAGTTTTGAGGTGCCTTTACCATTTTTAAAGGATAGATATGTTATCTGAAAACAAAGTACTCTGGTATTTTAGTCCAGAGAAACCGCACCGTGTTTGATGAAATGGGTTGCCAATGAAAAAATTAATTGATACGTTTAATGAGTGTGGCAAGTTCTGCACCGGATTAAAAACTGAAAGCGGCTACAAACTCAATCATCAATGTTAGCTTCTCCGAAAGAGATCTTTGTGGAGAAATACTCCTCTAAACCAGCTAAGGAAAATCTTGCTCCCGTTTCAGAGATATTCTAGTATTATAAGTCATGTCTGAGAGCTGTAATTTTTTGTAAATTTGGGAAGCATTTAAATTTGATTTTGTTTTCATATTGTCAAGGTCACATGTTCACAGTGTTGACACACTGAAACCAGTGTAGTCATTAGGCCATGTTACAAATTTTGATATCTTAGATTCAGCATTTGCAAAACTTGTCACCATTACAGGAAATAAACATTGCATGAAATGAAGAAAAAACATAAGCAAATCGAGGCACGTGTGGCTGGACGATGTCACACATCGACTTGATCAAGTCTTCAACCTTGTGTATGATGGAACCTTAAATCTATGTTATTCTCAAATGGATTAATATCTTCAAATAATATCTTCCTTTTTGTAGAAGTAGTTCACTGCTTTTATCTCCATCACATGACTAGTGATCATGGTTGGGTTTGTGTCTCCTTTAAAAAACTGACTACATTAGAGTAGTGCATGACTCGAACCACATAGATGTGTTAGTTAGACTGAAGGCTTACCTAACTATTAGAAGCAAACTCCAACTGTAACTGCAGAATTATCAGCATTTGCTGCAATCCATGATGTTTTTCTTGTCCATGAATCATAGGATTGAGTCTTAATTCTTGCTTGTTAGACTGAGGGGATACCTAATTATGTATAACTATTATAAGCGTTGGTTAGTTAAGACTATAACAATTATGCAAACTACTACAGAATTTATCAGCATTTGTTGCAATACCTGAAGTTTTTTATTTGTCCATGAATCATATGATTGAGTCTCTCTCGTAGTTTCTTGCCGTTAATGTTGTCTAAGACAGTTCTTGTATCGTCTTCTTGCTTTGATAGGTTCTTGAAATAACTCAACAAATCCTGCAACTCTACGATCTCTGGAAGAATTACAATGAGCGAGAAGAGATCTCTGGAATCCTGGAGAAAGTCCCAAAGCCGCAACTCGCCCCTCCAAACGGGTAAGGACAAAGATACATGTGTTACCATCTTCTGTCTGAAATGTAACTTAAGTGAGATCATATGGTGTAGTTCTCCTCATATTCTGCCAATGTACTTTGTGTGTATTATTATTATTATTATTATTATTATTATTATTATTATTATTATTATTATTATTATTATTATTATTATTATTATTATTATTATTATTATTATTCCATGCTATCAGTTACATTGATAGCCCACAAATTATGAACAGTAAAATATCTGGATATCTGCTAGCTAAAATTTGAGGAGAGAAGACAATTTGTTTTAGACAGAGTAAGATTTGAAACATTCATCTTAGGACTGCATGTCTTATTTATTACCAACTGAAACATGTACCCCTCCATTAGTGCCACTTTGTATTAGTCATTTCTGTGGGAGGGGTGGGGGACTAGGGGAGTGCATGCCCTGTTTAGTACCAATTTATATATCTACCCCGCAGTTAGTGCAAATTCATATTAATCATTTCTGAGGGGGGGGGGTGGGTTAGGAGTGCATGCCTTCTTTACTACCATTTGAAATATCTATCCCTCCGTAAGTTGAAATATCTACTCCTTTAGAGCAAATTCATATTAATAATTTCTGTGGGAGGGGAGGGGGGGGGTTAGGGGAGTGCATGCCCTGTTTACTACCAATTGATTTATCTACCCCCACTGTTTGTTTGTGCCAATTCATATTAATCATTTCTGTGGGGGAGGGAGTGGCATTATCAGTCAGAAGCTGCCATACCTTGTGTACAGTGTGAACAAGGATTAGATCCATTATCATTTGTTGCAACCTTGAAATCTACCTGGGAGGAATTGCAAGACAATATACATCTCCATTGAAAGATAAAAATAAGTTTATTTTTGTCAAGCAAAACGAGTAGGAAACTGAACGTGTAATCGTCACAGGATCGCAGGAAAGCAACGAGTAGACTATACAAGCATCTCACTCATTAAACAAGAGTTATCGGTATGTTATCCTTGGCAAGTTGTTTGAGTTGCCACCCCTGACAAAGTGTTTGGATGGGTAGAAGAACTTGGATGGGAATGGGGGGGGGGGGTTAGGGGGAGTGTACTAGGGACTTTGACCGTTCCCTTTGTTAGATTTATTAAAATTGCAATGCATCATTTTGAATGTTAAATTAGCATCATTGCGAAAATTGGTGACTTTTTGGTGAAAGTTGGAAAATTAATATATTTCCACATTGACTTGTAGTAGCGAAGAGGGGATTTTTCATAATGTTATTGAAGTTTGTAACTATGGATTAGTATGAGGTCTGCATTGATGAAATCATCAGCCTACCCTCCATACATTGCATAATCTTATCATACAAGACAAAAAATTAGGAAACATAGTTTATGGTGCAACATTTGTCTTGTAACAGTCGTTTATGGAAGGTTTAAAAATTTGCTCATCAGTGAGAACATCTCAATGTCATTAATTTACGTTACACTCTTGCAACTATGGAAGCAACTGACAGTGCTTAAAACTATTATATATGCCACACAGCTGCATATGAAGTAAGAAAAGAAAAGGAAAGGTTGACATGTTAAGATGGTTTGCCATTGTATGCGTGTATATAAACCACTGCCTGCAAGGGAAACTTTTGTTAACGTCTCTAAGGAGGTCCCTTCTTCTACTTGTTAAGCTTACAAGACCTTTTTTAATATAACTTTTTTTTCTGGGACTGATGTAAATGAATATTTACCGTTTTTAACCATTAACATATTCAAAATAATCCAATCATTTACCCGATATGTTGCTCCAAAGTATGACAGAACTGAACAAAACATTTCCGAAAATGTCCGAGTTTATTGAAGATTATTTGTAATCTTTGAATTGATCTTTAATGACTGATATCTCTTCTCTTCTCCTCAGACACCGGTCTATGCCACCGGTAAAATATCTCTTTATTCTTGTTCACTCCCTCTGTACTACCCTTCTTCTCTATTCCAAACTGTAACCAGTTCACCAATAATAATCATAATATAAACAACTTTGTAGCTGAATAATTCAAAGAATTTAATGGTCTGTAAATCAGCTCTCTTCATGTGCACATTTATAACACATTTAGTCTCAGGTCTGTAACTCTGTAATTCTGTCTGACCGATGGTCTGTCGTCTTTGTCGTCAGTCCGACAAGCAGTCTCCTCCCAGCAAAGGGAGTTTTATCAGTATAGTGAGTCAGACCAGTATTCAGTCTGTTAACAAGCACTTACTGTGGTATGTTTTTGTACATATATTGTGTGTTCTAGACTGAGTGAGACTTGACTTGCTGTATGTTTTGTAGAGCATTCTTGAGTCTGAACATATAGCCTGCATGTTGCATGCTTTGAATCTGACCCAAAAATATAGTCTACAAGCTTAATGTCACTTTGATCAGGTAGTAAGGTGTAGTCTGCTAAAGAGCGTGTCTGTTTGTCTGTCCGTTGGTGTCTGTCTGTCTGTCTCTCTATCACACCCATGTATGCCTGACCAGTAGTCATGTGACTACAGTGACCATGTCATTCGCACTATAGGCTGCGACATCAAAACTGGGACTGTTTCATGATGGAATGTCCTTGAGAGTAATATGGTTGTCATGGCAACAACACAGTGTATTTAATTATGTGAATGCACCTATGTGTGATGGATGGCTTCTCAGAAACCATGATTCTCACCAATGCTCCTTAACTGAACCATAGAAGAACTGGTGAGTCGGCTGTACGAAGAGAATGAGTTAAATTCCCTTTTCTAGAGAATGGATGTGTGCAATATCTGCATTTGCTGTCAGATGAGTGTTCTTAGCTCTGGACAGTCTAACATGGTCAGTTTGTCAGGTTTGTTACAGGTATTGAACAGACTTATAGTCAGCATTGGTATTAGAAATTTATAATTCATTCTGGACTAAAGAGAACATTTGTACGTACGACCTGTACAACTATAGCAGTGGTAAGGTATATCTACTACAATGGTCTGATCTGGATATCTGTATTGGTGTGATTAGTACATCTTTAATGGTCTGATCAGTACATATGTAATGATCTCATCAGCATATCTGTCAAGGTCTGATCAGTACAATGCAATGGACTAATTAATACATCTTTGATGGTCTGATCTGGATATCTGTCATGGCTTAATCAGTACATATGCAATGGACTGCTTAATAAACCTTTAATGGTCTGATCTGGCTATTTGTCATGTGTAATCAGTACATATATACATCTTTAATGGTCTGATCGGGACATCTGTAATGGTGTGATCAGTACATATGCAATGGACTAATTAATACATCTTTAATGGTCTGATTAATAAACCTTTAATAGTCTGATCTGGATATTTGTCATGTGTAATCAATACATATGCAATGGACTAATTAATACATCCTTAATGGTCTGATCTAAATATCTATCATGTTGCGATCAGTACGTATGTAATCGTCTAATCAGTACATATGTAATGATCTCATCAGCATATCTGTCAAGGTCTGATCAGTACAATGGACTGGACTGATTAATACATCTTTAATGGTCTGATCTGGATTTCTGTCATGGTGTGATCATTACATATGCAATGGACTGCTTAATAAACCTTTAATGGTCTGATCTGGCTATTTGTCATGTGTAATCAGTACATATACATCTTTAATGGTCTGATCGGGACATCTGTAATGGTGTGATCAGTACATATGCAATGGACTAATTAATACATCCTTAATGGTCTGATTAATAAACCTTTAATAGTCTGATCTGGATATTTGTCATGTGTAATCAATACATATGCAATGGACTAATTAATACATCTTTAATGGTCTGATTAATAAACCTTTAATAGTCTGATCTGGATATTTGTCATGTGTAATCAATACATATGCAATGGACTAATTAATACATCTTTAATGGTTTGATCAGTACATATGTAATGGTTCTGATCAGGATATCTGTAATGTCCTGATTGGTCCCTCAGTAATTTAAATCTAACCTGCACATTTGTCTCACTTCCTGTTTAATATCTGTGTGCAGTTTACACATATGTATAACACCTGTACATCACCAATCCATCGTCGTATACATTAACCTGGACCGACTATGTCAATGAGGAGGCGATCAAAAAAATGTACCAACCTTTGAGGGTCATGTGACGTGCTGCCTTATAGCACTCAACTCTTATATTATTCCTTGAACGTGTATTCTACAACAACTAATGTCATGATTATATAACTACCACATTCCTGGTGAAGCTATGCAAACAATGGAATCTAGCTAAATGGTACATTTTTTTCAAGATGTACAGCAATTTTAAATTCCAAAATTTCCATTTTTGGTATTTTCTTTCAAACAATGGAACTGCAACTGGAATGCAAGTAGCTTATCGTGACTGTACACAAATGTACAATAGCAGATGACAGGATTTGTTGTTGCTTAGCAACACAAGGCTCCTTGCCGTTTTTGCATGTAAACAAGCGTGTATGATATGATAGGAATGACCGCTGTATAAAGCAATCTGTAAAACTCTGTAGCTGTTCCAATAGTAGTCATGGTCTATGCAGGTCAAGCTCTTCATGAGATGGAAAGTAAATCTTA
Source organism: Apostichopus californicus (assembly GCA_020650975.1). NCBI lineage: Eukaryota > Metazoa > Echinodermata > Holothuroidea > Aspidochirotida > Stichopodidae > Apostichopus > Apostichopus californicus. Next base: position 20,712 of record JAIPMN010000399.1, read on the forward strand.
ACACATCATCATCCAAACCTAAGTAATTATGCAAAAATTCACTATAAATGCCCTTTATAGTAGTCTGTTCCATTGTCTGCAGAACGCTTATCGCTTCGAACAGACGAAGGGTTAACTAATATGTTGGTAGCACCTGGAAGCACGTCACATGACCCTCCATAGATGGTAAGTTTTCTTACTGCAGAGTGAGAGTTCCAGGTCATCTTAACATCGATGCACCAATCATCTATTTAAGGTTGCACTGTTCATTTATAAATTCCTTACCTAATCGAATCCTCATACCTTCCCTGCCACACTTCATCCAGTTTACTCACTACTAACGTAGATCAGACAGTTAACAGATCTGTAGTCGGTACAAGTATAATCGCTGCACCTACGTAGACGTCTATGTCAAAAGATATGTCCCATTCCTGGTCGTCAAAGTCATACTCGAAATGACAGATTACGGGGAAAATCCGGAAAAAATGTAACTTTTAGGTTTCTGAAAGCTTTCTATCTGTAATCAGCATCCTATATTTTCAAATCATTTCTGATAACTGCATGAAGAACAAACTGAACGATTCTCTGACACATCTGTATCACAACTACTGACGAAAATAACACTGACCTGTATAAGATGTCCAGGATATAGTAACTGTTCTTAATTATCAATACATGTACTGTATTAAGGTGCAATATATTGTGCAGAAGTACAACCATTTGGTCCACTATCCCTATCAGGGATAGTGGACTGTGGATGCACTATCCCTATCAGGGATAGTGGACCGTGGATTGCACTATCCTTATCAGGGATAGTGGACTGTGGATCGCACTATCCCTATCAGGGATAGTGGACTGTGGATCCACTATCCCTATCAGGGATTGTGGACTGTGGATCCACTATCCCTATCAGGGATAGTGGACTGGATTGCACTATCCCTATCAGGGATGGTGGACTGTGGATCCACTATCAGCAAAGATAACTACAAGAGATAATGTTTAGGACAAACCAAACAAAATTGATCCTATTCCAGTATTGATTCTTATAATCAGCTAATTCATTTTGGGGTTTATTAACGACTAGAATCACTGATCACAGATTACCAGACGTGATTGACTGCTGCGTTTGAGAGACAGCTCCACATTCATCATCGGGCCAGTCTGACATGTTGTTGTCACATGACTCATACTTTGTGGATTAACTTACTTTTTAGCGTTTGGGTGTTCAAACGTTTGTGGTTATGGCTTATCAATGATGTAAAAAGGCGAGTGAAGTTTGCAATGAAAGCGAATTTTTTTTTTTATTTGCTGGTAAAATGAGTTCATCCAGTGTAGGTCATACAGAGGAGGTTCAACATTTGATTAATTTTACACTTCAAGTCTCCAACATTTTTTTCCCCAACAATATGATACCCAATTTGGGATCCATATAGAATAATTATTATGCCTGGTATAACCATTGAAGAAACCAAAGGCATTGGTATAAACTTTCAGTTGGATGTTCCCATTTACAGATGGGGAAGTGACCACCATCATACCAGCTTAAATTGATCATTTGAAGTAAGTGGTTAATTGCATTTCATAACTTTGCAGCCCCTTCCATCATGTTACTAAGGTTACTAAGGTAATGTTGTATGGTCATATATCTTTGTCGTAAATAGTAAAACAGTCAAGAAATTTAATGGTGTACTTGATTTGGTCTCATCTGAGGAAAACATTCAGATGAAATTTGTTTGACGAGACTTCACGCTAGATTTACTCGTGGCAGCTTTCGATGTGTCAGGTTACAATGTACTAATTGTACATATGCATTATCCTGATTAAAGTCAGCTATCGGGTCAGCTAGCTGGCAAAAGGGAAGTGCATCTTACAGTGAAATATGAATGTCACTTTACAGAGTCGGGCAAATTTATAAGATTTAGTTCTGTTTACGGATGCTTTGGAAGATGTCTTTGTATTGTAATACATAACATGTTCGTGGTTTTCATCATCGCCAGCAGATTATACCTTTTCTAGCTTGATTCTAGAAGCTAAACTGAGACCATCAAATTGTGCTTCAACACAGACATCGACAGAGTGCTTTTCTGTAGCACACAATGTCCCAAATAACAAGAAGGTGTATGCTTTAATTATGATACACGATGAATATTCAACAGCTTCTATGGCATGATTTCAGGTAATCGAGGATTACACGTTACTCATCAAACAGGTTTCCGATCGGTGCCTCTTTTTATAGATCTGTGTAATTTTGGAATCTCAATCTTGGTAGATGCCATTAGGATGTCTCTATGTTTGTGGATTAGTCTAAAATTCAAAATGCTGAAGTAATCTTAAATTAGACATGTTTAGAAACTCTGTCGATAACAGCCGGGACGGAAACTGACTAGAGTATATCTATCTGTGTATTACTTGAATGTTTGTAGACCAAGGAAGATAGAAAAAACAAAAACAAGTTAAAGCGAGGTCATGATTAACTCAAAGCAGGATCTTGATCGATTTCTTAGGTATTTAATGTCATTGGATTTGGTTGCTATGGTTTCAAGCAATCATGTGACACTAGGGACATATTGTACCAATGCCATGCATCGAGCAGTTATTAAATTTACCTTACACATCCCTGTATAGGAAAGCCTGCATGGAACTCTCAATCCCGTTCATAATGACACAATGACAATGTTTGAAGCAATTAATATTGGTTTTTAGTGCACATACTACATAATTACAGTTTTGGGTTAGTTATGTATCTAGGCAACCAGCTTACCCATCATAACAGTTGAACGGTAAATTTAATAGTGCATACCACCTCCTATACGCCATCTTGTTCAGTAGTATAGTTGGAAGTTGCACGTTTTCAATAAGCAGTTGTCATTGCTATTCAAGATTATTAGGTCGCCAGGATTTCAAAGTGTCAGGACATGACGTAATTTCAAAAAAATGGTGTCTTCATCACAAACTAGTCCAAATCTTATGAGTCGTTAATAACTGCCAGGTTATAATCCATGATTTCGAGACAAAAAAACAAAACATGCTAGGCTGTCCAAGTTACTTAATAGTAATCATATGTTTGGAAAATATTTGTCAAATTTGTTCCAAATGGCTGGCTTAAAACAAAAATTATACAAACTGCATCTTATTTGAATATTTAGTTGTAAAAGAAGTGGTATGAATAATTTAATATTTTCAAACTTAAGACTATAGATGGTTTGTTGGAAGATGATTGATACTGATTATGCTGTGTTACGGTAAGAGAGTGAAGTTGTCATTGAATTGTCTGCAGGATGTAATGGCTATCTTAAGTACGTTTTCATGGAAAGTATGTGTAAAAGTAAGTTGGCCTGACGTTTCGATCCTAGCCTGATCTTCTTCAAAGGCTAAATGACAAGTAACAGTAACAGAAGGGACAAAAACATGCACAGAATGCAGACAGGTTAATGAGCATGGTGAACACAAAGAGATAGATGTAAGGGGATTAGTAGACAAGGGATGGAGAGAAGAAAGAAAGAAACCAACAGGGGAAGAGGAGAGGTAGGAGATAAACAGTGGAGAGACAAAGAGAGGATAAAGGGAAGGGGGTAGAGGATTAAGGGAAGGGGGGTCATGGAAAGTAAATTAAAACATTGAGTGTTTGAAGTGACTCTGCTGAGAGAGTTTGCCCAGATATTAATTTTTAATTTTGATATAAGGAATTGTGGGGCTGGGATAGGGGAGGGGGATAGGAAGATTCCTTTTCTAAATATTAACATTCGCTGTCAATGACACGCTCATGAAATCATCTTAGTTGGCATTAAAGATTCAAATGTTGAAAGGATTGGAAGAGAATGAGCCTATTAACTCACAATAAAATAAAATAAAACTGTTAGCAAACTGCCTATCCACTAGAGAGCCTGTGTAAGAGAATGTGTAAAAGTAAGTTGGCCTGACTTTTCGATCCTAGCAGGATCTTCTTCAGAGGCTAAAAGACCTTGTCATTTAGCCTCTGAAGAAGATCCTGCTAGGATCGAAATGTCAGGCCAACCTATTAACTCACATGAAATGTTAATTGTACCATGGAGGTAAAAACAGCCTCCATGATTGTACCCACTTCTTTTTTATGATACTTAAGTTATTAGTAGTTTCTGTTGTTGCCACAGGTGCTCTTTGTGTTAAGTTCAATATTGCAGTGTTCTTCAATAGGGGGGCACTTATCTTTTTTTTTAAAGTATAAGAAAGGTATTTCAAGAAGCTGTGTAGGACCTTATACATACTTCAACATATGTGAGATATGAAAGGGAAAGTACTTGAAGAGTGGCAAGAAGCATTCAATTTATACTCGAAGGTCATATGAATGGTGCTTGAGTGGGGCTTTATAAATGTAACTATTATCATTATATCATTAATATCACGTGATGTTTTTTTACCCATTGCTTCCTATTTGCAAAGTTCTTGGATTAGTTGCTCCGATGATGGACTATAAAGTCCTACCGACTGACGGAGAGGCAAAACTTGATAGTGTGTAAAATGTTGTGTAGTAGTTTTTAAGGTTCTAGACGTTCGTCTCGTATCAAATAGGTTCCTGTGTTCAAAACCTGCTGTGCATCTTGTAATCTAGTAATCAGACCAAATTTGCATAGTGTTATATTGTGATGCGATACCCGATAAATTATTACTGGATGGATAGTACGCTGTATTCTATATATATATGTCTTTTATTCTATTTTTTTTATTCTATACTTTCTTTGTTATACTGCATGCCCAGTCTGCCATTGTTTATATCGCAAACCTCATCCCCCATCTTTTCATAATTTCATCGAGAATTACTTACGATATTGTCACAGTAAACATTCTTGGTATAATCTTTAATTATTACTAATTCCAAAGGGAAAAAACCAAAACCAGTAGACTTTTGAAATAAACGATATTACAGTATTGAAGTTTTATAATTGTTGCGGAGACTATTTGGAAATTTTTGCTAAAATTTGATTTTATGCATTGAAGCCAATCAAAACATGTGTTTAATAGGCCTACCTAATCCATTAAAATAGTTGCAGCCCTCAATTCCCCCACCCCACCGCATCCCCTTGTCCTCCCCCTTTGTTATCCCTTCGCACCTTCCGTATGCTTCACATTTTAAAACCAGTGTAATTGCGATATCTTATTTTGACCAAAAAGAAAGTTTTGTCATCAGTAATGGTACTGTTAGACTCCTAATAACTCTCAGTTATTGGTGGATAATGGCATTTATTTATTTTGATATGTCCAAAAAAAACAATAATTAATTTTGTTGCTGCATTTTTAACCTTTTTTAATCACAAAAGTTCACCTTTTGAAAGGAATTGAGAATGTTCATACTTTGTCCTATTGCTGCCCTACCCCCCATACCCCACCCCCACCCCACCCTATGTGTTTGATTTAGTTTCATCTCACAAGATTGTTATTTAAACATTTTCATTCTCTGAATAATAATCTGTCAGTGTTATTTTTTTTTGTGGGGGGGGTGGGGGATGGTGGTAGATCAGGTTAGTGGGGTCCCCATGGCTATGTACTTACATAAAAGTGTCTGTTGTAGTATAGACATCCCAGAGTATCTCTTTGTTTCTATAGTTGTCGTCAACTAGCATATATACCTTGTGGTTTAAAACAGAATATCAACTCGACCATTGTTTCTTCATTACTATGTAGTTTTTACTAATAATTATCATACCCGTAGTCAAATATTTGTGCACTCTTTCAATCTATTTCAGTCATTACTGTGTTTGGTATTAGCAGAGCTTTTTCACCTCTAATCAAAATTTCACATCATTATTATTATTATGATTATAATTGTTACTATTTATTATTAATATTTTTTCTGCAATTTGACCATTCTGTGATATTAACAATCAGTTTGTAGACATAATTACCTCTCTGTAGTGTCTCCAGATACTAATTACTAGCTGATTTAGAATGTAGTTGAAATGGTTACTTAGCTTGCTTTCTAGATCTGAGAATGGACAAGTAGGTTGGTGAGAGGATGGTTGTTATGGTGCAGGACAGATAGTGGGTGAGGGGGGCTTGTGTGATGATTGAGTGGGTGGAGAGTGCAGAGTATCTCAAGACAATGTTAGAACTCCCTGTCTCTTGTGTCTTGGTTGGTGAAGGGTTTGAGTGATGTATCATTGGGAGGGGTGGAGGTAGGGATGAATGAATGGTCAAGGCAAAGGAAGGTATTGTAACAAAGGATGTATGGTGGGTTAATGGCATATGAATGTGAAACAGGGTATTACATAACTCACAAGCTAGCTGGACAACACAGTAGATTACAAGTTTGAGGTGGCAGTGTGGAAGCTCATAAAGCCCCCCTCCCCCTCCCCTCACCTCCTACCTCAAGTCTTACTTAAAAGATGCATATTGAGACTTTTGATAACTTTTAATCCAATAATCTCATCTTATTCAATTGAAATTCATTGCACTGTTTGCCCACTGTTAATGAAGAAGGTGTTCACTTTATTCACAAGATATCTGGGGTGAGCTACTTCAATATGTTAGACTGTCATATTTCCTACCTGCTACTCATTTAATGGATCCTTTGTTTTGTGTTATCCAACAGAAATAAAACCAGTCCAGATGCATGAAAGCAGAGCTATATGGAGCTGAAAGTAACTTCCCTCAAACTGTAGCTGGGGTCGCTATTATCCTGAGGGAGGGAGCCCTTACAAATCAACAGCCGAGAGAGAGAGCGCTATTTTCTGGAAAACCTTGCCTATTGGTACAATTTGTTTCTGGCAGTTGGTGGTGTAAATTGGGACTCTAGATATTTTACACATAAGTGAACCCTTGCCATGAAAAGGTTGACCTTCAGATGGATTAATATGTGGATTCCAAGGGGCCACTTTATGAGCATTTCAGTGAAGCAATTTCACAAGTTTCAGGAGTTTTATGATTATGCAGTTATTGATCTAAAAAGTGACTGGGTGTAAAATATAGGCAAGTGTACAGACTGTTTTAGAAAGAAAGAAATTGACTGTCTGTTGTGTATTGCAACTGTATGTCAGGACTTGGAATAATAACTTGAAGCATCCTTATCACATTTGAAGGAAGATTCTGTGAAAGAGGTCTGTGTTTATTTCCGAGGGAGTAGATTGGATTATTCCAATATCCAATTAGCAATCTGCGAACAATGGAATCAAACTTGAAACTCCATTGTGAAACAATCCTATAGGAAGTTGCGGCAAAAAAATATTAAAAAAATAAATAAATAGGGTTCAACATTATAATGTTTCTAATGTTGAATGTGCACAAGCATGTATTTATTTGGATCCAGTCACATGTAGGTAGTTATCAGTGTGATATAAATCCAGCCACATGTTTTGATCATGTGAATACAGTCATATATGTTAAAAATTATGAATACAATCACATGTTCATAGTTATCGTGTGAATGCTTGTGTAAATCTAGTCACATGTACCTCATTGTCAATGTCATATAGGTCCACTGAGTCACATGTTTATGATTCTCATTTTAGGAATTATCATGTGTATCCAAATCACATGTTCATATTTTAGCATGTGAATACATTCAAGTTGTTCATAGTCATCATGTGAACACACATGTGAATGCAAATCACATGTTCATATTTAAGCATGTGAATACATTCATGTTGTTCATAGTCATGTGAACACACATGTGAATCAAAATCACATGTTCCTATTTTAGCATGTGAATACATTCACGCTGTTCATAGTCATCATGTGAACACACATGTTTTTGTAATTGTCACATTAATCCATTCACAGACAATTCACACTGTAAAACAAACAGGTTTTATTGCTCCTGTCTTGACCCTATCCGTGGCCCTGATCACCTGTCCAGACAGAATGCCCTTTGATAACTCCCGCACACTGATAGAGACAGGAAAGAGAACTACGGGATAATTTCCCAGACTGAATTTTATACAGGCAGTTTTTTTTCTTCAATGACATCATTTCTGTTTATTGGTATTTTGTTCAAGTTTGTGGCCAAGAGTTCATGTTTAATTATTATTAGATATTACTTAGATGTTTATGACCAAAAAAGCGAAAAATTGCAAAGCTTATCAGTTCATAATCTATTGTTTACTTCAGTATTCAGTGACCATTGCTGGTTTGATTTTAGACTCTAGAATCAGTTTTAAAGTGCTGTTAGAGTTTGTCATGTTATGTAAGTAACAGTATTTGTAGCTTATCCAATTAACCTCTCCAAGGTGGATGAGTTCTGCGGCTCGGTGAATTAAAGGGTTCTGTTCGTGCCACTACATAGTGTTCCAAGACAAGCAAAGACTTAAAGATAGTCAGTATAGGCCCCAATTTATAGCATGCTATAATTACTAGAAGTTTTCAAAAAGTAACTTTCCTGGAGGTCTATAACACTCCAAATTGTTCTCAGACATTTTAATGGAACATACAAGATGATTGATTGTCCCAGTGAGGAAAATTTCCTGGAGGGTTGTAATAAAAACAGTCTAAGAAGTTTGACCAAAGGTGACCATATTTGAATGTCTAGCATATTTGGGGCCAATACAGCATACCTTTAAAGGTCACTAGTATTGCTCCCAAATATGCTAGAAAATCAAACCATGGCCATAAATGCTCAGATTCCAACAAGCACTTTTCTATCACCATTAAAGTGTTTTGCCTTATGGAGAACTTAATGTCTAAATTGGACTCCTGCCCTATGTCTGGAGAAAGATACGGAGGATCGGAGGCTCTCGGAAAGGTTCTTCTAGCAATTTTTAAATTGTGCTGAAAATTGGGGCAAATACTGATGACAATGTTCAATCAATATGAAGTTTACAATGAAACATACTGTCCAAGTCTGATACTTTTCTGTCATGCTCCAAAGACCAGGATCACAACCAATATTTTTGTACTGGGGGATTGGGGGGGGGGGAGGAGGGCTAAGATGTTATGTTGTCCAGGGAGGGGGGTCTATGGGAGTGGTGGACCTCCCCCTTTGAGGGATTTTGGTAAAATGGAAGGTGTTTAGAAGCAAAAAGGTTCTATATTTTGCAACTTTTGAAACATTGTTTAAGATTTTTTATTTGGTACAAATTAGGTTTTACTGCACAAACATGTTATATATTTATGCACTGTATGCTAGGATTTTAGTATACATGGTTGCACTCGAGCCAAAAGCAAAATTCAGACTAGTGTTGGTTCCACATGTAACCTGAACTCTAACTCAGGTTATCAGATATATGGAATAGTTTATCTGATATTGCATAGGCATTCAAAGATGCAAAATGGTTAAATTGAGCACTATGAAAATGCATAGAGAGTTTTCATCACTTTAAGCTAAAGTAAGTCCATAAATCTCAAAATTTGATATGCAAAATTAGAACCCTACACTAACTTTGAGAAGCTATCAGCCAGAATTGGCAATGTATAAATAACCTGCTTGGATAGCTTTGAGAAGCTATCAGTCAGAATTGGAAGTGTACGAACAATCTGCTTGGATAGCTTTGAGAAGCTATCAGTCAGAATTGGAAGTGTACGAACAATCTGCTTGGATAGCTTTGAAGCTATCAGTCAGTATTGGAAGTGTATGAATAACCTGCTTGGATAGCTTTGAGAAGCTATCAGTCAGTATTGGAAGTGTATGAATAACCTGCTTGCATCGCTTTGGGAAGCTACGAGTCAGAATTTAAAGTGTATGAATAACCTGTTGGGATAGCTTTGAGAAGCTATCAGTCAGAATTGGAAGTGTATGAAAAATCCTGCTTGGATAGCTTTGGATGAATATTCACACGTCGAGATTCATGCAGGATGTCTTGTAATGTGGGGAAAAGCTTTAATCAATGCAATATCTGGATATCTGTGTATTTCTGTTTTCAGTGGAAAAGTATGGTGTGTGTACTGGACACAAATTTCTCTGTACGTATTTGGGTCTTTACCATCTGTATGAACTTAACAGGGGATTAGTAGTTCTTTAAACAAAAAGGAGGCAAGGAAGTCAAAGAAGCTCTCTATAAGAGCATACTTTGTTGCGTTTTGTTTGGTACCAGCTTGATGTATATAATACAGTTACATGGTAATTTCTACATTATAGAAACTGTTATCGCCAAGTTGAAATTTAGTTCTGAATTCAGAGGCTGGTTTACCTAATGAGAAGTGAAATACTGCAAATCGTGGACAAAATGGGGCTGGATACATCCGCAAATATCACCTTTGTGGTTTATGTGCAGATAACTCTGTTATGCTGTACAAACATGTCCATCTACTAAGGACAAAATATGTAATGTCAGCTTTTGAGACGATGCTCTGACCTAAATGTTTGTAGGTTTTGATGAAACATTGATCATCTTCAACTATATTGGTTGTCAGGGTACATTTCGTTCCTCTCTTCAAGGTGATTGAAAAGTGTTATGCATCTTGTTTTCAAGCATTTAAGCTTTTATTTGTGATTGGAAAAGTAACCCTGCAGTTATGATTCTATTAACAAAGCCCTTTAAGAGCTGCTTCATCAAGTTTTTGTATTGATTCCACAGGACAACTTTAATTAAATAAAGGAGGTGTGAACTAATGGCAACTGTTTTGCTTTCTTGTTCTGCAGTCTTTAGCCTCTAGATATGTATAATTTAGTCACTTGCGGTTTTAATTTGTATAGTCCTTCCAAATATTTGTTCTAAGGCTAAAATCGTCACGAAGTTTCCAATGTCGTTTTATCGCGTAAACCTTTGCGGGGGAGTAAGTTTATTGAATTAACCAACCTCACGTTTCAATAGTTGTAGTCATACCTTCATAGTTCGACAAAGCGTCAACAACCCCCTACACATACCGTTGGTACTGTGTTGTACCCGTGCGCATGATAACTGTGTTACATTTTTGGACGTCTAAACTCATACACTTCACATATGATTTACGTACCGAGGAGACAACTCCACAATAGCATGCGAGGGTACAAATTAAACTAAAAATTTGCCCTGGATATATAGGATTACTTCTTAACCCATTTGGAAATGAATTCTTCGACAGAACGGTAAGGTACACTGGTGGTATAGCCTAGGCCTATATAAAAATTTATACTTTGTCTGGTTGTGTATGAAAGAGCCCCAAATATTATGATCACCTTCAATGTTATTCGCGGATGAAGAGGAGTTTACCTTAGTGCTAACGTTAGGCCTTGCAAATAGTAGTATGCCCATTGACAGCGTATTCAGAGGGGTAGAGGAAGGCCTAACACTAGTAACAACAGTATTAAAATAGTCGTAATACTATGAATGATTCATTAACGTTAGTGCGTAGTCCTATCAACGAGAACAAAAGTCTGGCTTAGTCATTTGTGACACATTACAGTTGTTGCCTTGCGACAATATATGACACAAATAGGACTACGGTAGGAATTTATGTAATACTTTTGCACTGAGTTCTGATGTTAGCCTAACTTAAACCTATCACAGGCAGGCAAGGAAAACCTACTGGAATAAAGGTGAATGAATGAAATATATAACACAGCAATGCAAACCTGTCTTGCACAAATAAGGAGAGTTTCAATTTTCATCACCAAGAAGTAATGTTTGCACTGTTAAACATTTTGGCATAAACCATTGATACAGAAGCAAAGTCAATTGTCCCTATGTTAAAACTTGTGCACCATCCCTCTGATAATGTTTAAAAAGAATTGAAATTTTGCCGAGGGATAAGTTAGGAGAGTTTAAAATAGAACTACAACAGGGAAACTCCAGTAGCACCTGGAGAGTTGGCAATTTTAATTTAATTTTCAATTTAATTTTAATGCATGTTGAGCAGCATAAAAGGAGATGCAGGGCTATGAATAGTATGTAGATCGAAATTATGATCTGTTGTTAAAATTGTACACAATGACTTGAATACCTTTGGTACCTCAGTAGTATATATAGTAAAATATTAAATGCCTCCAACAGTGCCTGACATTAACTTTGTTGATTATACAGTAATGTACCAAATGGTACACTTTATATTGAAAGTCAACAAGCCTGTAACCAATTCTCAGTAAGCATTTCCAAACAAGTTTCCAGGTTAATTGTGCTTGAATTATGTTCTATATTGGTAAACCGACAGGTGGTGAAAGGTGCAAGCACCATATTGATCATTTGTAGGCAACATAGGCATCAATGGTGTTGTTTCAGGTAACAGTTATAGTTAGGGCTTCTAAAGGGATACTGAGATAGGAGTTTCTAAAACCCTATCCTAACCTATAATCCTGGTCCACATCATACATGTATGCAAGATTATAGTGCCGACTGGCTACAAATGGGACTCAATTGATCACATTATGATAGTTAACACCCAACAGCAAATTTGAGCTTTTGCAAGCATCAGAAGTACCTTCCATTGGGGTCGTACTAATTAGCGTCAACAGGCCCATTTCACGACAACTCAAGACAACAAGTTTAAAATACCATCAAATACAATGGTTGTAATCAGAGTGTATCTGGAAACACGTTTAACACTGACTGGAACCATCGTGCATACATATTTTTCACGGGAAAAAATGTTTCTGTCGTAAAAATCGTCAACTTTCTCCGTCCGTAGAATTGGACGACGTGATGCTATTGCGCTTGCGCAATGACATTAGACCGCACCATTACACTACAGGTAAGTGCAAGTTTAAAGTCGAGAATGGTGCCCACACACTCGTGTCAATATAAGAAACTTCATATTATAGTTTTATTTTGAAAAATTATTATTGATAACTTTTCTTTTTATTCACCGAATGCCATTGATATAATCATAATAACAAAGAAATACTTGTACGCGGCGCCAAATCCATTTAAATAAGATGCTCCCAGGCGCTTTACAAGACGTCAAAAGTAAAAAAGCAAAGACTTATACAGAATAAAATACACGGAGAGAATAATAAAACCAGGCAAAATGATAGTAAGCAAGACTGTAAAAATTAATAAAAACATATGTAAATTACAATGGAAAAACAGTAAGAAATATTCATTATTTTAAAAACTTTCAATGATTTGATTTGGAGTTCATTCATTATACTACTTTGGTGCTTTCTTACTACGTCAGCCCACCTTATTGACACTGTACACAAAGGTAGTTCCCAAACCCTAACACAAACCAACCCATATCATAATGGTGCGGTCCAAAGTCATTGCGCAAGCGCAAAGGCATCACATCGTCCAATTCTACGGTCGGAGAAAGTTGACTTTTTTTACGAATTTTTTTTCCCGTGCAAAATATGTATGCACGATGGCTTCAGTCAGTTTTAAATGTGTTTCCAGATACACTCTGATTATAAACATTGTATTTGATGGTATTTTAAACTTGTTGTCTTGAGTTGTCTTGAAATGGGCTTGTTGACGCTAATTAGTATGACCGTTCCATTGTAGCATTCATGAGCCATTGTCTTTCGTTAGGTCTCTAAGTTACTAACTTTGTAGTCTGAGTACAATTTGTATCCCTCATCCTCCTGTCCATTTGACCCTCCCACTCTTCTCCCGTCCCTCTGCTTATTGTTACTGTCACTGACTTCACATAGTGCTCAATCCTCTTCCGGGGTCTACTGTGTTAAAAGCCACTCTAACTTATAACCATCAATGTTATAATAAGTTAGTTGTTTATACCATTACAGGAAGATATTAGACTATTACTCTGTCTCATAACCACTGCAAGACAGGAAGGATGTAAGGATTGAATTTAATAAATCCCTAGAGAGCTTTTTAGTAAGCACAAACAGGATGTTTGTGCGGAGGATGTAGGATTATCATACACTCTCACTTAAAACTGCTGTAATACACTCTTTGAGCTATTAGCCAACTTTGATGTGATAGTACAATTAACTGAAAAGTATATGTGTGATGTGTAATACTATACGTAATCATGGGATAGAGTGTGTATTCATCATGATGTAAACACAGACTCCATGTTACAGTTTGTTTGTTAGGCATTTGTGTGATGTTAAATAGAAGCAGACCTTACAGGATAACATATAATAACTGATACAGGGCAGGGCAGGGCAGGGCAGGGCAGGGCAGGGCAGGGCAAATTTTTGAGGATTTGGACAACCAGGCCTTACAGTTTGGTTTTCCGAACAGCAAACTTGGTTACAGTCGGTTAAAAATGTAGCAGAACAGCAATAACCAGCATGTCACAGGATGTGTTCTGTAGGAGAAGATGTGTAAGTTTGTGAATAGAACACCAGCTTTGGGTTGATAGATAGCAACGTTTCTTTTTTCCTATTTGGGGTTATTCAGTTACAATGCAATATGAATTTGATGTAAACAACTAGCCGTTTCCCGGACAACCTGCACAGTTGATTTTGGTTGTCCGGACAATCCAAACCCTGCAGGGTGAGACATTGAAGCAAACATGTGCAGTCAGTTTGTTATAGATATTACAGTAGCTGACTAGTGGTGTTCATCATTGTATTAATAAGGTATTGATTAATGTGTGAATCCATAGACATCACCAAAGATGTTCACCTAGACCGTAAAATGAAGCAGAACAGGGATCCAACCGTGTGTCGTATATCAGGCAACGGTAATATCAGAGTAATTCCTGTCTGATGTTGCCGATTTATCACAATACTACACTGTAAACAATACAATGTTTGAGTACCATTGTAGACAGCTCGACCGACGTGTTCAGGAAGTTCAGAATTTGATATTAGCAGACCGTCTGTCATGAGAGCGGCCAGGAAAAATTACCTCTTACTCACCTTGAGTAAGAGGATGTGTGCACTTAACATTCACCATAGATTTAATACATTGAGCTACTAGCCTACTACATACAGATACATGTGTACAGCATAGCTTAGCAGCATCAGGTGAACATGCTCTTTATAAAACACTGCAGGGGAGTTTGTAAAGTGGTTGTTATTGCCTTTGTTCAACAAATTGAAGCCTGTGGTTAGTTTATCAAGTGACATTTAAATGTAGCATCCTGCTGGATACATATATATGAAGAACAGGATTTCCAGTTTGTTTTCTGTTGTACTGTATTCGAATTACTGGATTCCTGTTGGTCATTGGATGGTCAAATAAACATTTTTGGGATTTTAGATGGTATGCATTACACAACTATTTTATTTTTCAATTTACCTGTGTTTAAAATACTTATCTGCATTTTTTAGTACTCATGATAAAATAGAGACATGGACGATATAAATTTTTGTCCAATGTTGTGATAGTCAGTGTATTATAATCGAGTGATGTACCAATCTCTGACTTAAGATGTTGCACACTGCAGAAAATTGTGATAGTTTCCCTTAACTTTCTCAGAAGTGACAGTACAGTGAAACTCACCTCAGTCTTCTAATTTGTATTTTTTTAAATTTCTTTTCAGGTCTTTATAGCTCAGTGGAATACTGACCCGACTTAGAGATGCTGCAGTCGTCGATCACCGGCTCAGCAGAATACACCTCCAATAACATGGCCAACCCGTACCCGTCGCCCCACTCTACTCCCCATTCCGGGGGGTATCCAATGGGTCGTCAAGGTCACCCGGAGCAGGACCCACATCTCCCCCCTCATGGACTCACACAGTCGCCGATGCCGGGCAATCACTCATATACCTATGGAGCTACGATGGACTCCCAACATATGTCCTCGATGGAACGTTACAGTGAAAAAGATATGTCGTATGGGACCACGCCGTCCATGACGCCCACTCATTCGTACAGCACTGCCCGCTCTGACCACACCTCCTCGATGAGGACCGACAGTCTCTACCGTTCTAGCAAACGAGGGCGTCTCATGCCCTGCAAAGTCCACATGCTCGATGACACGGTGATGTCAGTGGAAGTACCGGTAGGTGCACAGGTTCAGTGAGGCACTGTGT
This sequence comes from Apostichopus californicus, assembly GCA_020650975.1. Classification (NCBI taxonomy): domain Eukaryota; kingdom Metazoa; phylum Echinodermata; class Holothuroidea; order Aspidochirotida; family Stichopodidae; genus Apostichopus; species Apostichopus californicus. The sequence continues at coordinate 36,459 of JAIPMN010000399.1, forward strand.
CAAAAAATGAACACTGCTGCAGCAGCTCTGCAAAATGCCCCCTGCAAAATACCCCTTGCAAAATGCCCCCTGCAGGAAGGTCCGCTCAATATCAAAAAGATAGAGATTATCTCAGAGAAGACCAGTAGTGTCGTCTATACGATGAGAAACTGCAGTGCCTAATTGTGTGAAACTACACAGCACAAACAATAAAACATCCCATACAGCCTGGCTGTAGAATACTGCAGCCTCGCCAGCATGCTACTTTTGACACAGTGCCCTTAACCTACTTCATTTATTCCCATCACAGCTTAAGTACTTGAATAAAGTTTGATTTGATTTCTGAGTTGTTATCTAGAAGATCCTGAAGAAGATCCTGCTAGGATCGAAACGTCAGGCCAACTTACTTTTACACATTCTCTTACACAGGCTCTCTAGTGGATAAGCAGTTTGCTAACAGTTTTATTTTATTTTGTTATCTAGAGGAATGCTTTATTACCAACATGGTGTACATTCTTCCTTAATCACCTTCAGTGTTTACACTTTATCTAGAATAGCTCATTACTCTTGAATAATCACAGACAGCCAGTCTTCCTAGGAGCATGGAACACAGTTTTAACTACTATTTTATAAGTGCATGGAGCATGGTACGTAAAGCTCAAGTGTATTGGCTGTGCAATATAAAAGCAACAAAAAGTTTCCAAAAATAACTTTAAAATCAAGGTTCATATTTAGTGATAATGTTGTAAACGACTTAACAGAACACCTTTCACCAGTGAAAGTTGGCAGGGAAGCCAATTAAATACACTTGTGAAAGAGAGATAGGTGAAGAACTTGACCTTTGTTTTATTTATAGTTCACCTGGATATATTGGGGATAATATTTGAACATAAAAGCAGGTTTTTGTTGATTTTGTCAAATGTTTGATATGATGTGAATTTGCTTTCCAAAACGTGGTGAAACTTGTACTGTGGTAGTCTTGTCTAGTTCATTTCCCAAGTTATGAAGAAGCTAGTTACAAGTTCCAAAAGGTTTGTGTTAGAGTCGGAATGAAGTAGTTTTCTACATACAACACATTAACTAGTGTAGTGAGTGCCGATCAACATTTGACTGCATTCGGTCACAGAAAAACAGCCTTCTATCTCTGTTTTCTATTCTACTGTGATACTATTTCATGTGATCTCAACATTGTTGTTGCCCATACATTTCTTTTCTTTGCACTAATTTTAAGAACATACAGTACCGAACAAATACTGATTCAGTAACAGCTCATTCTCTCGTTTATTTGACGTGAAATTTGAACAAGTTATTGAGTCACATAACAGGATTATGGCATGTAATAAATCTTTACATCCATCCCATGACAGTGGGTTCAATTCTACTGTTTCATTAGCAGATGCTGATTCCCAAGATAAAGTCCACAGAAAAACATTATTCTTTGCATTGAAGGTGTATTTCTGGAAAAACAATATAAATGAATGAAGCCATTTACATTGGTGTAGGATAATGTTGAGGTCCAGTAGCAGTAGTAGTACTGGTATTAGTAGTATTTTAGTGTCTCATCATATATATGTCTTCTAGACTGAAGATACCTGCACACACCACCCACCCACTTGGCAAAAATCAACCCCTCCAAACAAACAGTGGGAACTTGCTACTTCCATCATTTCACTAGAATGAATACAAGTACTGTACTCATCTCCTGTTCTTATGCTTGACTAGTGTGCTGTAAAGCTTGACATTCCAACCCCAGAACCAAACAAAAGTGAAAGATTTTATCACAAGACCAGATGGGTTTGAAAGTAGTCACTGAAGCAGAAATTGTAAACCTTGGGTTTTCCACACAGTTCTTTATGGTAAACAGATCCATCTCCCCCTATTGCACTGTAAACCACTGTAGTTACCACATGTTAATAATGACTATAGAACCTTGTTATAGTATCGCACTCTATTGTCACTACAAACAAAGGGACGCCCTTGGAAGGGAGTGATGATGGTGAAATTGTGCACTTAATTGAAGACCGTTGCTAAGGCGAACAAAAAATATGCTGAATTGAGTTAATTGCCAATGCATTAGAATATGACTGAATTATGGTCACGGTTAGGAAATGTACAGTAATTGGCAAAGTATAGGAATTTTGAAAATACTACTGTATGCCTGATGACCAGCGAGAGATTCTATACTTTTTTGCAAGAATGTTTGGTTTTTTATGATGTACATGTTTTGAGAAAATTACAGAAAATTGATCTGTTGTCTACAGTATGTATATATTTACTGTCAAAGTAAAGCTTCCCAACATTGTCATTTGCAGTACCTAAATTGGTATATTCTGATTTGTAAATTTAAGGGAAAAGTTTTTGCTTGTTTGCTAAGAATATTTTGCAAATGACATTGCCTTTACAGGGTTGAGAAAATATGTCTGATTCAATCATATATGTTAAACACATTTTAAATGTGTGTCTACCCTCTCATACCCGTCCCAAATCAAAACATCTACCAAACCCTCAACATGCAGCAGCACCTTGCCTCCACCCAGTCCTTACCTCTAGGGTTGCTGCCAACTTCCTCCCGTTGAACCTGCTATGCCAAATTCTCTATTCTTCAGTCTTCAGCTTGTCCTTTCAATAAATCCTGGATCTTCCAAATACTACCAGATTTTGTCTCGATATGAGGAACTTAATAATCCTGTTTCCCATATTTTTAGGTAGTTTGCTATTTCAATGGAACATTGCTTTCATTGTGTGAAATCATGTCAAAAGAGGGAATATATGTTCCAACAGTTGTACTCTACACAAATGAACTTATACAACTATGATTTGATTAGTGAAAATAAATGTTCAGTGTTATGTTTGTAATAACTTCTTTTGCGAACTTTGTTAATGAAGACAGTTTACATAAATTATTACAAAGTTTGCAAAAGAAAAGTGGACAATTAAATTGTTCTCTGGAAAAAATTAGAAGTAATTTTTGTCAGAGCTCCTCAATATTGCAATTTATTGCAACTTATTGCTATGTATTGCTGCATTATTTGAATGTAATTAATTTGAATCTTTTCCACTTGAATATTGAACTGTGTGACGTGCAGCTTGCCTCGTTTAATACCGGTTTCCAATTGGGGTGATAAACTTGCGGTCCTAACTCCATAACTCTGCTTAGAAGTTTAGAACTATTAATGTAGATTCAATCATATTATTCAATGCTTTATCTCTTATAGTGCCATTTATAGTGTTTACATTGGCCAAGTCTTCTGCTGGATATTCAGCCTATGGTATATGCATTACATCTCTGTTAAATACTTTGCTAAAATGTCATACTTTTCAATATCATAGACACGCACGCCAAACGGATGACTTTATTGACATAAATACAAATATATTTAAAAAAAATAAAGAAGTGGATTCTTCAACCCTGATATATCCAGCACGCCTATATGCCCATGCATATTACAAACTGTCTTGATATTTACGGCATAAACCGCACTGCACTCTTGAATGAAAACAATTCCAGGTCTATTATTGGTTATACATATTATACTATACAGCCTACATAAGAATCACATAGGCTTTAGTACTTAGTTTGCATATCGCATTTTCTTAAGTGATGAAGGTCAGTGTTGTTATTGGTTTCTTTCAAAACTTGTGATGAGTGAAACGTAAATGAGTCAATTTAATATGCAGTTCTGAGTTCTCCTCGTTAGATGTAACTTTGGTCATGAAGTAATTTGTTTAGAAAGTTAAAGTTACAAATAAGCAGAATGGGAGGAAAAGAATAAGGTCAAAGAAATGCAAGCTTAGGAGAAATTATCCACACTGTCTATTATGTTTACCTGTATTATCACTATACTGTATATATATATCATTAAATAGTGTGCAATGCACCTAAAATCCTTGTTGGAAATTTAATGAAAATAGTATTGAAACATTGAAGAGCAAGTTGTATACAAGTTCCATAGTTAAAGGCAATGCTTAGAAAAGTAGAAAACCTTTCCACTTATCATTGTGTAAATATTCTGTATCACCCAACCTGATCTAACCCATCTCTCATATCCTCGGGAATGAAAATTGACAAGCCAAGTTGCCAAGTCCTTTTTGTTTCCGTCCAAAGTAAATTCTAGCAGCCAAAGAAGTGAAGCAGCAGTCCTACTAGCCCAAAGGGATTCTGCTTGACTACAGTATGCAGAAGTTTTCTTGTCAAGTGATTGTGTTGTGGGAATATGATGAACTGAAAAACACCTACACGTTGTCACCAGTGAGGAGCACTATGACAGAGAGAGAGAGAGAAAGAGAGACGGGAGGAGGAGATGAAATGAAATCTTTCAGAGCTGTGTTGGTGCATAATAAGTAGTGCAGCATTCTTGGCATCTTCTCTGCTGTGGTTAACTGCTAAACAGAAGAGACAAGACAATCATCAGTGGTAGTGGCTACTTTGCTTCTCTAGTATTCAGTAGTAAGAGAGGTCATTCTTCGGTTACAGCCGGGGAAATGCTACTCTGAGAGATTTCACTGGTTACAGTATATTATTAACACTGGTGCTTTGATTTTGACTGGCAACAACTTGTCATAAAGAGATGTGAAGAGGAATATAAGGCAGTAAGCAGTCACAACTGTATATAAATGATTGCTTCTCTTAGAGCTCAGTTAATATATAATATATAGTGTGAATATAGTGTGAATATATAATATATAGTGTGAATATATAATATATAGTGTGAATATCACAAGAAATGTCAACAGTTGAGCTGTGGATTAGCTTCACTCATAATACACTGGAAAAATACAACTCTCTGGTTACGGGAAATTTTGAACAAAGAAGGCAAAATTTGTAATTTAGTGCAGTCTGTGTAGAGTATAACCAAAGAGGATGAAGACTTTCTACACTATGTGATGTTGAGATATAAAAAAGAAGGAGAACTTTCAAGAAATTGATAGTATTGAGGACATTCTGCTGCGATTTCATTCTTGATAATGTTTTGCCCTCTCTTCATCCTCCTTACAAAAGTTACAAGGGAAAGTAGAGGAGTCTAAAACATTTGAAAAAAAAGTTGTGTAATCAAACTCATGTGGTGCAAGTGAAGTGCTGGGCTCCTTGAATGGAAACCAGCTATTTTTTGTAACATCTTATCTACTTCAAGTTTTCCTTTTACCATAAGTGACCCATTCCCACTTTCAGTTAACATTAATTATTATAGAAAGACAAAAAAAACTATTATAACAGTG
>JAIPMN010000399.1:43971-68885 GCA_020650975.1 Apostichopus californicus
CGGGGGGGGGGGCGGAATGATACTTCCGCCCCACCATATTTTTCAGCCCCCCCCGGTTCCTACGCCCTTGGGTTACAGTACTTTTTAGTCAGCGACTGGTGATTCTCAATGAGTAGTGGGGTGCAGTAATATCTTCATTTATTCAGCAACCAATTAGGCTGTTGTAAAATAGGTTCTATTGTGCAGTATCTGATTCTATTGTGTACAGGCATGGCAGGCATTATTCAGACCTGGTGTCTGAGTACAAAATTTTCAATGGATGCTATCATGCAATATATTCATTTATTCAACAACCAGTTACTCTGCTTGAACTGTTCAAGCATACATTTTTAAAGCCTGTCTTATCATCAGTTTACATAGCAGCATGCACGTATGGCTGGTTACCCGTTTAAGATACACATGGGCAGTTCTAACTTCTTCATATTATGTCATGTGATCTTGTAGTCCCTCTTTAAACTTCTGAATTCAAAAAATAGTTTTTTATTGAGAATTGTTACAAATAATAATTGTCAACTTGTGACCTTTTAACCAAATTTCATGGCTCATAAACTTTAGTGTTAGACTTTCCGATTATATGCATATCAATTTTAAACACTGCCAATGCATTGTAACAGCAATGCTGGTGTGTTTTGGGGTGTGATTTTTTGTTGGTTTTTCAGTAGAAAATTATTGAAGTAAAACTTGTGGTAAGGCATCCAAAGAAGTAACTTCAGTTCCAGGTAAACCATCATTGCATGGAAATAATCTGTTGTTCCATTTAAGTAGAATTGATGTTATAGAATCTACAGATCTTGCAACTTTAGTATTTTAAGCCAGCTTTATTAATGTGTATCTTTAGGAGTGAGATCTTTCACTGAAAGTTTATAACACCTTTGGTAGGTCAAAGGTCCCAATCATTGTGAAGTTTTTTTTCCTCACATATATGTAACACTTCAAGGTGTTAGTCCCTGTATGTATTAAGAAAATTGGACTGGGTGTGGGGAGGGGGTGGATGTGAGGGGTTGTGGGGGGAGGGATGACGACATGAAAATAGGGTGAGGGAGCATCAAGGAAGAGTTTGAAATGTACAGTAACTCCTTGCACGGCAGAAAGCAAAGTGCTGGCATTACCAACCCTTGAGCTGCTGCACTGCTTATGGTTTTGATTTCTGACACCGTCTGTAAGGTCAGTCTTGAAAGGAATCCATAACTACTTTTACGCTCTAATAATTATAGAGAAATCGTCAAGGAGAATTGAGTAATAATCTAATTGTGAAACTGAGGGAGAAGAAGAGGGGTGGCTTTAATGGATAGAGTCTCCATCTCTCTCCCTTTCTCTCTCTATTTAACTGTCCATCAGTAGAATGGGAACCTTTAAGGCTCCATTGTTGATGTATACTCTTTGCTGATTGGTTGAAGTTATTCCATTCGCCATTCGAGACTTTAAAGGAGCATATATCGAAACGGTATGAATCACTGTCCATCCATGGTATGATTGAGACCAGCTAATACATTGTAACGATCAGATAAAGACAGATAAAGACTGATAGAGTTTCCTGATCTTACTGTGTCAGGAACCTCTATAACATTGGGCCATTTTTCATGAACTTAAGTCAAAGTATAAATTGAATCGATTTTAAACCTCTCAATTTCCAGTTTGGAATATTGCTGTCAGATGTTTCAGATCACATTTCACAAACCGATTTCACACGAAAATCAGAAAGAGATGTGAGTTTGACACCCACATTAGAGTTCAAAGTTTGACCTGTTTCAGCCAGTTTTGTCTTGCCATATTTGCTATATTTTTATCTGCTAATCTGTCTTTAGAAGTCTTTTCAATTTACTTCGGACAAGTTGAATTGGATTTGTGAGAGAGTTGTTAACACCACTAGTAACTTTCCCTTTTTCCTGTCAAACTAAAGTTCCATCTTGTTTGGGTGATTATTCCTACACCTTCTACCAATACTGGGATCTTGGTGTAACATGGAGGTGTTTAGTTAGTTACTAATCTGGAATAGTGCACTTGTGGGCAAACCTAACCTACACATGTAAGAAATTTAACAGCTCACGGTTGGAGGGTTGTGCCCTTTTGTCAACAAGGTCAGGAGTGGAATGTTTGCTCCGAGCTCAAATGGTCCACTGACTGGTTTTGTGTTTGAAGAAAGCTAAATAGTTTCGGTACTAATGGCACAGCATGCCTCAATCTTTGCTCTGCCAAGTTTAGGGGTTGTTGTTGTGCAGTCAATAATCCCTTACACTGTCTTATATAATGCTGTGTTTTGCCAGATCACTCTAAGAACTCTCTTCCACATAGTGTACTCCTTACAGTAACTACAGTATCCAAACAACTCAACATGTTTATATATACATATTTAATCTGGTGTGGTCTTCAATGAGTGTTCCAATTCATTCAATAGCCAGCCCTATATAATTTGTATCTAACATGTAAATTCTCATAAATTTTTTTGGCAATATATTATACCATTTTTTTTTTAACCTCATGAAATCAGTTACCACATGAGAGAAACATTGTAGACAATGTAAATAGTGTTCCATGCAATATCACTTGCTGGTAAAGAAATTTGGTCGTATAGCATTCCTCTCAATGAGTAGCAATTGATGCTGTACAGGTTTCTTTTTGTTTGAACTCACAGTGGAGAAAGTGAACCAATTTTTTGGAAAGACACTAAATCTGTAAAGGAGTACAAGGATTGATCTTATCAAGAAGTACTGTCATGGAGAATTTAGTAAAACCTTTAAGCTGGAGGGAGATCACTTGTTAGATGTACAGAATTTAACATTAATGATGTACAGTTTGTAACATAAAATGATGTACAGTATGTAACATTAATGAATACCAAACAAGAATGGCCATTAGATATCACCCTCAGATGTGGCACATTAATGTTATGTCTAGAGCTCACTAAGTATAGTAGGCCTGTCTCTTCTGAAATATTACATATTAAAACTACACACAAAACTCTGTGCTACACAAAAGAGCTTTCAACATTAATGCTACATCAAGAGTTTTTTAGTTTCTCTTCCAGTATTGAACATGAATGGCCATGTCTATAGTTCTTCAAGTATCTCCCTTCAAAAAATCAATATTTAGGAAGGTATCATATTGATTCCACAAACTTGGATATGTTTACAACAACATTTAACCAACGACAAGATGTCATTGCAGAATTTATATTTGAGCCCATGTCCACTTTTTCATGGAAATGCCCATAACATTAATGAATACCAAACAAGAATGCCCATTAGATATCACCCTCAGATGTGGCACATTAATGTTATGTCTAGAGCTCACTAAGTATAGTAGGCCTGTCTCTTCTGAAATATTACATATTAAAACTACACACAAAACTCTGTGCTACACAAAAGAGCTTTCAACATTAATGCTACATCAAGAGTTCTTTAGTTTCTCTTCCAGGTATTGAACATTAATGCCATGTCTATAGTTCTTCAAGTATCTCCCTTAAAAAAAAATCAATATTTAGGAAGGTATCATATTGATTCCACAAACTTGGATATGTTTACAAAAAAAATACAACAACATTTAACCAGTGACAAGATGTCTTTGCAGAATTTATATTTTGAGCCCATATCCACTTTTTCATGGAAATGCCCATAACATTAATGAATACCAAACAAAAATGGCCATTAGATATAACCCTCAGATATGGCACATTAATGTTATGTCTAGAGCTCACTAAGTAAAGTAGGCCTGTCTCTTCTGAAATATTAAAGCTACACACAAAACTCTGTGCTAAACAAATGAGCTTTCAACATTAATGCTACATCAAGAGTTCTTTTAGTTTCTCTTCCAGGTTGTGAACATGAATGGCCATGTCTATAGTTCTTTCAGGTATTGAACATTAATGCCATGTCTATAGTTCTTCAAGTATCTCTTTCAGGTATTGAACATTAATGACCATGTCCATAGTTCTTCAAGTATCTCCTTTTAGGTATTGAACATTAATGCCATGTCTATAGTTCTTCAAGTATCTCCTTTCAGGTATTGAACATTAACGCCATGTCTATAGTTCTTCAGGTATCTCTTTCCAGTATTGAACATTAATGCCATGTCTATAGTTCTTCAAGTATCTCCTTTCAGGTATTGAACATTAATGCCATGTCTACAGTTCTTCAAGTATCCCTTTCAAGTATTGAACGTTAATGCCATGTCTATAGTTCTTCAAGTATCCCTTTTAGGTATTGAACATTTATGCCATGTCTATAGTTCTTCAGGTATCTCTTTGCAGTATTGAACATTAATGCCATGTCTATAGTTCTTCAAGTATCTCCTTTCAGGTATTGAACATTAATGCCATGTCTATAGTTCTTCAAGTATCCCTTTCAAGTATTGAACGTTAATGCCATGTCTATAGTTCTTCAAGTATCCCTTTCAGGTATTGAACATTTATGCCATGTCTATAGTTCTTCAGGTATCTCTTTCAAGTATTGAACGTTAATGCCATGTCTATAGTTCTTCAAGTATCTCCTTTCAGGTAATGAACATTAATGCCATGTCTATAGTTCTTCAGGTATCTCTTTCAAGTATTGAACGTTAATGCCATGTCTATAGTTCTTCAAGTATCTCCTTCCAGGTGTTAAACGTTAATGCCATATCTAAAGTTCTTCAAGTATCTCCTTTCAGGTATTGAACATTAATGCCATGTCTATAGTTCTTCAGGTATCTCTTACAGGTATTGAACATGAATGGCCATGTGTATAGTTCTTCAAGTATCTACTTTCAGGTATTGAACATTAATGCCATGTCTATAGTTCTTCAAGTATCTCCTTTCAGGTATTGAACATTAATGCCATGTCTATAGTTCTTCAGGTATCTCTAACAGGTATTGAACATGAATGGCCATGTGTATAGTTCTTCAAGTATCTACTTTCAGGTATTGAACATTAATGCCATGTCTATAGTTCTTTCAGATATTGAACATGAATGGCCATGTCTATAGTTCTTCAAGTATCTCCTTTCAGGTATTGAACATTAATGCCATGTCTATAGTTCTTCAAGTATCTCCTTCCAGGTAATGAACATTAATGCCTTGTCTATAGTTCCTTCAAGTATTGAACATTAACTATGTCTATGGTTCTTCAGGTGTCTCTTTCAAGTATTGAACATTAATGGCCATATCTATAGTTCTTTTGGGATATTGGGTGAAAGTGCCTTTTGCTGTAGGTAACATCTAAGGACCTTTTTCTTTTCCTTTTCTTTCATCAGCACAATGCCTCTGGTGGTGAGTTATTTGTGGAGTGTTGTCGGCACATCAACCTCTATGAGCTGGACTATTTTGGAATTGAATATTATAGCAAAGGGAACAAAATGGTGAGCATAAAAGAAACCTTTCTTCATCCTTTAATTTAAAATGACATCTCCTGAGGGTTACTTTCATAAGTTGGTATACATCAACTGATTATAGGGTGAAATGAAATCAGATTCATTCTAACCCCATCATGTAAAATAGTTGAGCGTAACTTTTCGATGCTACTGGTGAAGTTTAAATACGAGATTCGTGGAACATTTTCTGGGAGCTTTATATGGCTGTGCTTACTTGCTTTACCGGTGCTGTGTCCAAGTGGATAACATTTGAAGCAATGAGGCTTAGCAACCGGGACGCTATCCCCAGCCAGGTCATGGTGGAGTGGGGGTTTCATCCAAGAGCAATCTATGGTTTTTCCATCTGAAATGTCACTCCAAATTTGAAGACATTTCAAATTTGAGATAAACTGTGGAAGGGGAAGCCACCCGACGTGAAAGTTGTAATCCGTAAGCCCTTGCGGACTTCTCCAACGTTCATGGTCGCTTAAGCGTCGTAGAAATAACTGCCTGATTAAAACTGGTTAAATAAAACGTAGTTGTTGCTAACCCCAAAAAAACTGTTTAAAACGTTATTATATAGCAGTTTGAAGGCTATGAATTTGGTCTCTTTGAAAATGCTATGGTTCCTGTGTTAAACTGCTACATATCTTTGGCCTTGTATAGCAATTTGAACATTTTGATTAGCATTTTGCAATGCGATTCTGGATAACTTTTTCCCTGCCTATGGTGGAGATGTTTATGGAAACCACTACCCCAAGGTATTACCTTTTGGAAGTTACCTTTAGCAGGTAACCATCAGAAAACATACTTTAACAAACCGTTAGTGTATGAGTTGAACATGCAAAAAGAGGCCAATTTTTTCTTTTCTTGCTTTCACTCTTGCCTAGCAATAATTTTCTTTTCTTCTTTCTTCCAGGTTTGGGTTGAGCCCGAAAAGCCGTTGACTAAGCAAGTTGATTGTAAGTAACAGAATATGTGATTCTGACTAAACTTTCTTTACACTTTTAGATATATCTGTTTGACCGCCGCTGTGGTTAGTTTACATTATAGCTGTGTGCAATAAGTGCTATGGTTACAGATCTTGTTGACAAAACATGTTTGTGTAAGCAATTACTATATCCTTCCTGCCCTCCCATAAAGTGTAATTAATCTTTGTTCCTGGGTCAAATAGTTTGGTGCAAAACCATTAGATGGACAGCAGAGGTGATTTAAGTGACTGAGTGGTCATTCACTAATCTTTGAACTGCTGGGTTTATGTGGTCACATCTTATCAGGTATTTAATAGCTGGTCAGTCATCTTGAATGATGACACTGTGTTTGGTCACAGTTGTCTTTGACCATGACTCACACCACATCCTGTCCAGTTTATCTTCTGCCCAATGAGAAGAGGAATTAACAAACGCACTTCAAGAACCTCCTCCTTCTCAACTTTTATTCTTTGTTGGCATTTTCCTCAAGTGTATTGAGTGCTAAGGTAGAGGCCACGGGGGGGGGGGGGGACCCCTGTGTTCATTCAAAGTTACCTCAAATCAATGACTATCTAACAATTTAAAAAATAATAATAATAACCGCAATATCCCTGACCTACCTCGACCTTTGAAAACAGAGGAACTTCTTGAAACTGACATTTTAGAGCATTGTTTGAGTTCAAAATCATCTAAGTACCGTAGGCCACTGTGTACAGTCGGAAGTCTCATGTTGTCTGAGTAATGTTTAAGTAATTCCCTACATGCTGTGATGTTGTCATTGTCAGTGGCTAATTTCCTGATCCCATCCTGTGTGCTGCTGTCTGTTGCTAATATAATTCTTGTCCTCTCATAGTGTATGCAGCAGTTCAGTGGTTTAAGTTCATCATCTTCAGCATGTAGGGTCTTCTATATTATTTTTTATTCATGTGAGTTCTAGAGTTTTTAACTCCCGTAGAGGGGCCATCTTGTGTAATCTATACCACATGTGTGTCCTCCTCCCATCAGCCATCGTGATGAGGTCAGAACCATCCCTGCTAGGCGAAGAGGGAGCGATCTTGTTTCGTCATCCTCTCTTTACATCAAAGTTTATTCCAAATTATGGTCTTGTGTCGTGCATCTCATATTTGTCATGGGATAGTGAAGTTTTGATAGAAAGTTGCTGGTACTCATAAATTTCCACTGATTGGCTGATATTCCCTCTGGGTAACATTTAGGGAAAATAGGTTGTTTATAGATAGTAAATGCAATTGTAGTTCAATATTATTTTGTTTCACAAGTCTGATAATCAACCAAACATGAAAGTGACACTTTGTTAAAATTCTTCCCCAACGTATTATCGTTAAATTGAAACCAAACTTAGAAGTCAATTAAAGAATTGAGAACGAACAACACTTATAGATTTAATGCTGAGACAAAATGAAACCCCTAAGGTTATAATTAATAATCAATGTTGCTAACATGGGAGTCATGATTTGATTTTCTTTTTTAAGGTGTGAATAACATGTTGTAACAACTTTTTCCTTTGTAAGATGTACACATGCTTAAATGCAGTTAGCATAGTAGTAGCCTAAGACTTTAACCCATAGAAATTGTAACCCCTTAACACATTGAAAATGCATTCATCCTAGGAATGTTTATGCCAGGATTCAAGATGTGATCACTATACCAAGCAGCAGTGAAGATATTAAACTAGAAACTCCTTTCAACAACATTCATTTAGATCTCCCCCCCCCCCCCTACCCCTTTACCTGAAGGTGACCTTAATTCACATTCATATTTAAACAGAGTTCCAGAATAGCGTAATGTTGTTCTGTGTAAGGTAAGGCTTGGAATAGAACCAATCAGGATGCCTCTGCCGTCCCTGGAGAATCGACTGCTAGGGGCTTAGGAATTTTAATGTGTGTACATATATAGGCCATGGTTATGATGAGGAAGGCAAACAGTTCTGTGCAAAAGTGCTAGTGAATAAATTGGCTAATAAAACTCAGTCCGAGAGAGTGTGTTAGGCAGTTCAGAAGTTGGCAGGTTTAACTAACAGTATTTGTGGGAGCTGATTAGTACAGATGGATTTGCAAGACCATCACATGGGCACTCATTTGCTGACTCATTTCACATTCTTGAACTCTGCATGGAGGCCCATCGTACGAAACACTTAAATTGTAGCAGGAGAAAATATTATTTTGTGATGAATCAAAGAGTATGACCCTTGTAAGTAGATCTTAAAGAGAATGCCAATTCACCTGACCTCAATCTTTCGAAGACCAGATGGTTAACGTGTAAATTATCGGCAGGTTATGAAGGAAAAGGTGTCATCTTTTTTTCCCATTTCACTTCTCTTTCTTTTTTTTCTACAGCACCAAAGAAAGTCCTGTTCCACTTTTCTGTGAAATTTTATTTGGCTGACCCTGGGCAACTACATGATGAATTTACAAAGTAAGTCTGTTGGTTTGGTGCTTGGTGCTTGAGGTATTAGATGGAGACACATGATAAAAGGAAGATTGGAAATGATACTTGTTTTGCAGAGACAGAATGGAGGGTCCATAAGGTCCAGAGTGTCTTTTAGCAGATCACTGCCCCCTCCCCCCCCCCCTGCTGTAACCAGATTAAAGGTGTCTCACTGTCCATGGGAAGCTGATCCAAGAGTACTTTTAAGATGTTTACTATCCGCTGTGGCCAGAGCTAGAAGTTGACGGTACTACTGCTTTAACCGATCTATCACTGACCACTGTAGCCCCGATGTCTAGATTTGAAAGTCAGCTGGAGTGAGGTACCGTCCATTAGTGATTAGAATTCCACCTGAGCAGTTAATGAACTCTGCGAGCAGTCTTTCTTCGGTCACTGCATCCATCCCTTTAGTTCGTCTTACAGAGAGATGCTAATTGACTTAAGCTTGGCTTTCACGTTATTGACAGGCTAAAAGAGCAAAGCCATTAAAACATCTAGCAGCCTGTCCCAGTTTCTTCCGTCTTACTGACTCGGTCGTCAGATAAGGGATGAGAATTGCCTACGAGGATATTGGCGATTGTCCATTTGTTGTTACAATAATAGCTACTGAATGGATTAGAAGGAAACTTTTAAACTAGTTCTTAAAGAGGCAGCAGTATCTTTCTTTCCTTTTTGTGAGATTCGATTCCATCCCCATCCCCCCCCCCACACCCACATCCTCATTCTCTTCCCTTATTTCTCCCTCTTTATATTTCATTATCACCTTCTAAATTGTTGCAAAGTGGAACTTTGCAGAAAACGTTTACCTGTTACAGTGTAGAATGTTCATATTCAATATGTGACATGGTATGGTATCAGTGAATCCCCTTGCATGTAGCTTAAATATACATATTTTGTTTTCTGGGCTTGTCTATTATATGATACTCGAGAGTCCTCCAACGAGGGATAGTCAACTGCAGTAGGTCTAGCATTTAATCTTAAGGTGTCTATTTGTAAAAGATCTATTAATACTGTCCTTTAAAGGTTAAGTCATCAAAGTCAAGGGGCTCTTCAAAATCTGGATGAGTATTTGTCTGAGAGATAGTTACTTGTAACTTTGCTTTGGGTTCATAGAGTTATGTTTTGAATATGGAATCTTTGTTTACTTCATGCCATTGTTGATATTGGACTGGTAGGGAAGGGGATGGGGTTGTGGGTGCAGGACTTCTGTAAGAGAGAAAAGGTTGGAAAGTGTAAAGGGAAAAATGGGAGGATAGAGAGGATGGTAATTGAGTCTCTGTGCTTGCTTTAGTTTGTGTCTAGTATCTGAATATTTAATTGACCGAAATACTGGGACTCTTTACTGACTATTTAATATACTACCAATATTGTAGCCGTGGGCGGCTTCCAAATTTTGGGGTGGAGTGGCAACTCTATTGTCAGTCACAACCGTGCTATTAAACCAACCAGAAATTCTAAAGTAAATACCATAGCCTCGTGCAACAGTTAGTTAGGACTAAAGGAATTTACACATTATTACCAAGTTGCTTCCCCCACAAGAGTATACAGTACACACCTTTCACAAGTTTATGATTTCAAATACCATACTGTTCTTTGCCCCAACATTAAAATGAAATCTTTCAGATATTTTCATACTCTTTCATTTTGAACAATTATAACAATCGTTGGCACGATATGTTTGGACAAAGCAGTACACACAGATTCCTACAGTATATACCATGATAAGTAACCTGTGGTTCGTTGTAACCTGCTATGGTTAAGGAGAAATTTAATCAACGTTCCGCGACTGAAAGTATCGATAGATTTTCCTGTTATATTCTCACCTACAGTTTCATATGGGGCTTGCACATATCTAGGTTCATGGAGCAGTTTATAGTTTCATCGGGGAAATAGACATCTCTGCCAAATTTCAGGGAAATAGACATCTCTGCCAAATTTCAACATCTTTGAAATTCAAAATGGTTGATCATTGTTTTTCTTTTGTTCATACTCTACAAAGTTCCAGGGATACTAATGTCATAGTAAATGTGACCCCATATATTGCCATGATGTGACCCCATTATGTTGACACAGATGTTATGTCCATAATATAGTCATTTTATCTTTATCTGGTATTTACTCTACATTAGTAAACAAAGTCTGGTTTATGTTATTAGCTCTATGCCATGAGTGGTAATAATAGAGATGATGGCCATTATTTTCCATGAAATCACCCACCAAAAAAATAATTTCACCAAAATGAGTCATTGCTAAATGGAAGACTTTTACTAGAAGTGAAATGTATTACTGCTCACTCACTCTCTCTCTGTATGTATGTCAGCGTAATAATGAAATAGCCTGTATGAGTCAGCATCGGGCAGAATGTGGCTATTATTCTGGGTTAACTTCTTCCATCTTATGAACCAGTCTCGCATTTTATTGATTGGTGACGAAGATGTACAGTTTTCATCTTGTAGAGAGATTGCATTAGACCTCCTCTGCTCTGTTAGAAATATGTAATTATCTCTTGTCTGCATCATATCTATATCTAAGATGGAAAAGCAAATCAACTGCTGTAGTTGGAAATAGTCCATTAATGTATAAGCTTCTAAAAAAGTTGGATTAAGATAAGAATGTAGAGGGGGGTTGGGGGGGGGTGGAGGAGGGGTGGGGTTAGAACTAATCGGTAATGTTAGATGGGTGAAATATTGAATGTAATGGTCAATTGAACGTTATATGAAGTGACTGTACTCTTGCCTTGTTCAGGCATGAGCTTTTTCCGTGAATTCCCGGAATATCCGTGATTTCTTTTCTACCTTGGGGACAAAAACTGTTATCCTAACACAATGTAGCATACGTAAACTGGAGCCTATATCGCAATTTTTGCAAAGTTCCATGATTTCTTTTTTACCCCAGGCTTATCCCTGCTTGTCATACTTTGCATCTTGATAATTTGAAATCATGTACAGGGTTGTTTCAATATAGCCTCTTATGGCTGTCGGTAAACTGCCAAGGTTTACTTTGCTGTCAGCGCTCTTAGCTAGAGACGATTTATCTGGCATTTTAATACCAATATATTATGCTATGAAAATTTGCTAAAACTGCTCCACTGTTGCAACTAAGTCAGACTTATAGCAGGTTTAGTCCAAACATACTCTAACCAATAGTAATATTCTGTAATAGACAAATCGTCAAAACCTCACAGTTGCTATGCAAATTGCAAGCACTGAAGCCAGCAACACAGTGCCCTAGTCACTGAAGAATGCTAAACGGTGACACACATTACAACTAACGTCCAACCGCCGAAGGACTCACGAAGAAGGCAGACAACAATCTTTTTTAATTCTACTAATAACCAGTGCTGTCTTGGGTCACATGCGTTTGGTGATACATTTACTGAAACTGCATTTGTAGTCACGAACGGCCACACACTGCACGACCATTTATTGACTGCCATTTGGGGCTGATGCATCATGTTTAGTCAGCGTGACTGTAGCTGTTTTGTGACTAAATTATTGTTGACAAGTTTTCATCAGTGTAGTCATAAACACACACACAAGCACTTCGCAAGTTCTTTAAACCACAGTCAGTGGACATTACCATGGTTGCATTGAGTCAGGTTGTTGCATATTCATTCATATTTCGTTTGATTGAATTGTTTCATCTTTGTTTTGAATGTTATGAATACAAGAAGACATATATATTTACTTCATTTCTCACTTACCTGTCTCCCCACAACCTTAGCACCCTCATTCTACAGTGCCTAGAATGTCCTGGTAACCTTTTACCACTGTGCACCCTCTACGACCGGCTCCAAGAAGACATATATGTATCTTAAGCATCAGAGAGTTCACAATATAGTAAATTGTTTAAAAAAAATGTTAAAAGAGGATTGTGAATGAATGTAAGTGTAAACCCAGGTGTACTGTTCTAAGTTGCTGATGTGTAAGAACGATGCAGACTTTTAATCCTTGCTGTTCCTTTTCCAACAACACTACGCTAAATCTAGTCATTTTGCGTACCGGTACGCTGCCTGTCGGAACTCCACACTACTCTGGGCAATCACGACTCCACAAGTCCTCCCTTCACTAATTTTCATTGATATTGGTTAGTCCTCATGTGTTGTTAATTCTCACGGCGACGTTTCTAAGCCCCGAGAAGTATTGGTCGATGTGAATTTGACACAATGCTGCTCAAAAGAATTTTCAAGGGTGATCTGAAACAACAGTCCCAGAGGTTTTGTCACGGCATTATTATTAATTAGTGTGAAAAAAATTCTTCAGCCGCCGGTTCCGTATCTTGAATTGCGAGTCCTATCCCGAGGTGTGTAAGAAACTCAACTCTTGTCAAAAAGAGATTTGTGTTTGACATTTATTTATGCAGTAACCTCTGGGTTTATTTATTGCAAGCCCATCCAAATCAGGGTAATGACATTCAGGCCTTGGAATAATTAAATATGTTCATAACAGACATGAATACCAATTAGATATGTGGAGAATTAACCACGAGTCGGCCATAATAAGTTAATAAGGCAAGAAATACCGTTCAGGCAGTAATCGAGTGAAATAGGAAATTAGTAAATTACCGTGGGAATAACAGAAAATATCACAACAGCTTTATTGGTAGTGCAAAGTACAAAAACCAATCTAAAAAATATAAGATGAAAATTCCACGGGAGGTACTAGAGTCCATAGTGGTATTTGTACGCAAGTTCGCAATTCTGTACTCATCCTGGATGAGTACTAGGCAGTGGCGGAGCGTCCATACAGTCAGGGGGGGAGGGGTGGATGCCCCCCCGACGGACTCAAATGGACTGCTGGCGCCCTTTTCAGCTTTTTACTACTATTTACTTATTCGCGATTATTGACTTTTTTTTTGTGTCTCATCTACCTATTGACATTTGTCACATTTTATTGTTGTAATTTTCTGACAAAATGGCGATGACACCTATTTATTCGTTTATCTGCAAATTAGTAAGGCCCGGAAAGGGTCATTTCCTGCGATCTAAGGAGTATCTTTACTCAAAAATTTTCTTAAGCTTCGCGCCAACCTGTGGTGGCGCTCTGCTTAGATAGTGTCGAACGCGCCCCTACAGAACATTCTCGCCCCCCTGACCAATACCTTTAGTTCCGCCACTGGTACTGGGTGAGTACTCTGGACATTTTACTCACACTGCATGTCTGGGAGATGCTCTTGTTTGAAGCTATAATATATATATATATTATCATCCGGTGATTATTATGTACTCAAACAACGTCATGTTACCAAAAGAGAAGCATGTGTTTGCCAGCATTTCCATATAAAAATAAAGCTCATCATTAATTCCCACCCAACCAGGAAATATTGTTTCCTCTGAAATAACCAACCATGTGAATTGAGATAATAGAATAATGTTTTCATAAATTTTTCAGTCCCTTGTCGGAAGGCAATTAGCATCATAATGAAAACCATGAGGTGTATGCCTGGTGTTGCATGTTTATGTAGTTCCACTGTTCCAGTATCTGTATGATACTTAAATAATAATGGCACACAGTAACAGGAAGTGTGGTTAGTTGAAAGGCCCACTTCATTTTGAACTATCATAAGATTCATATTCTAATGAGGCAAGTTTGGCAAAAAGTAGAGAGACTTTTTTGCTTGTTTTTTTTCCCTTTGTACAAGTATTTTGGTACACTAAACTTAGAGATGGCAGTTTACTGTAGTTTCTTTTAATGGTTCCACCAAAATGCCAAAGTTTAGAGATCCGATGGTAATTTGCTTTAGTGTCCTTCAGTATTGCCACTATACCTCACATAACTTACACAGAGGATGGCAATTTGTCTTAGTGTCCACCTTACATAGCTTACTGACTAGATGGTGATTTGCCGTAGTGTCCTTCAATAGGGCCTCCATACCTCACATATAAACTTAAGGAGTGGACTGCAACTTGCCATAGTGTCCACCTTACATATCTTACTGACTGGGTGGTAATTTGCTTTAGTGTCCTTCAATATTGCCACCATACTGTACATCACATAACGTACAGAGTGGATGGCAATTTGTTTAGTGTCGACCTTACATAGCTTACTGACTGGGTGGCGATTTGTCTTAAATAGCCTTGTCTTACTGAGTGGATGGTCATTTGCATTAGTGTCCTTAGATACTGCCACCATCACTTACATAGCTTACTGAGTGGATGGTCATTTGCCTTTGTGTCCTTCAATATTGCCATAGTACTGTACCTCATATATATACAGTAGCTTACTGAGTGGATGGTGATTTGGTGTAGTGTCCTTCAGTATGGCCACAATACCTCACATCTAGCTCACTGAGTCAAATGGCTATTTTCCTTATTGTCGGTCAAGTTTTGTCATCAAATCTCACATGGTTAATAATAATAATTGGCCTGGAAGGGCAGTTATTTTACGAGGCTAAGCAACCACATATATGTCTACCTAGCAGATGGCACTGCATAAATTTGGCAGTCCTTTATCATTCCAAGCCCAGGTTTCACTACACGCCCTTTACTAACTGGTTTTATGTTAGCTTGTGGTATGCTGAAGTCTCTAGTTGTTTAGCTACATTCCTCTTTTAGAAGTACAGTATTTTCATATGAAGTAGCTACCTTCATATAACACAGTTACAGTGTAGTGTACTATTTTGTGATGTTCGCTGTGTACTATTATACTTTCTTCAAATTGAATGTCTTTAGACTGTAACACATGTAGTACACAGTGTATCATTTAGTCGCAAACACTTAGACTGTAATGATTGACTCTAGTCTGACCTTAAAGACACAGTATGCTGTGTTGCTGCTGATATCAAGCCTTGGTATTTGTGTGTGTGTGTGTTTTAGTACTAGTGTGTTTATGTTCGTGTCAATTCTGAATAAAGTCTGCTTGTCAGAGATTGTCATGTTCTTTCAGACATCATTATATCATGTTTCTGGATAATGTTTGTTTCTCTTTTGTATCAGGCATGTTGTGTGCATTTGTACATTGCTATAGCTGTGAACTTTGACCCAGTGATCAATCTCATGAGATAAGTAGACATTGTAGAGTATCGGCTACAATCCTGTTGCCCTCAGTAATTTAAGTGGTTGGACTGATGATGAGGGAAGCATTGCCAGGGGAGGGGAGCGGAGGGGGAGATGGGTAAGGGAGATGTAGATGTTGGAGAGGGGCTGGTATATATAGATGTGTAGCTAGAGAGAATGAAAATATTTAAATATGTTTGAAAATTAATGTTCAGTGATGTTTATTTTGCTGACTAAGGCATTGGTAGAGAATTGTTGGAAGGACTGTTGGGGAGCAAGAAAGAGGAGGAAGGGGAAGTTCCAGACATGAAAAATTGTTTCCAACCTTGGAATTACACCTTACTGACAACTTAGATATTAAAATTGATCTCTAAGAAAGTTGTTTTAGAACATGGTTTGCGGATAGTTTATTTTTCATACAGTATGCATGTGTGTAGGAATGTGTGACATAACCACAGTTTCTGTAGTTCTCAGTATGTGGATCCACCTTGCTGAGTACAAGTATTCTTTGCTTGTCTGTGGAGGTCAACTGTGTTCAAAGTCTGAAGCCTTGTAAATGCCATAACTTCAAAAGTAAAGCTTGGGTGAATTTCATACTTTGACATGTAAATGTCAGTCAACATTGCATAAATGTAGATGTCAACAATGTTCAGAAATTGGAAATTTTGTGTGCACTGTTCTGTTAACGTGTTCAGACATTAAATGTGGCTAAACCTCATTGAGACCCATATTTCTTTTGCTTTTTGCAGATATTTGTTTGGTCTTCAAGTGAAGAAAGATTTGGCTAATGGTAGACTGCCATGTTCAGAGAATACTGCAGCTCTGATGGCATCATACATTCTTCAAGGTGAGTGAGAAATACTAGAAGATCTTGATAAACAATACAGGTCTGTACCAGAGTAGAATTTTGTTTGGATCATGTCCCATTCGTCCGCCGGGTTATTTTATTTTGGAATATATACCATTCCAGAATAGGTTGGCGTCCAGTTGACAATGGTAAAAAGTTAGTAAAAAATAGGTTAAGGATTAAAAATAATTTAAATAATATTAATTCACTAAACTAATTAGGTTTGTGATGTGGAGTGTCGTTCTCAATACCTCGATGACCTCATTGTCCACTTCTCGCTAATGCCACCCATCTCAGCTATATTTAGCTGATTTCTCCGTTACCAGTCTCTTAAACTACAATCTACCTGGTAGCATTCATTCTAGCTTTGCACTACCAATGACCATAAAATTGGTACTATATGTTATCCATCTCACCCTTGCCTACTATGATGTAATTATGCAAATATTAAAATTTGCATGCAAAATTGGTGTTTGAAAGGGAATGACCTACTCCTGACAAATTAACACCCTTCAAGTATCTTCATTCTACACAGTACAGTGTGTCTTAGCGAGCATTCATACTTGGTTTCAGGAATCAATGTGTAGGCCTACACCACAAGGAGTAAAGACACCAATCACTCCATTATACATGTTCCATAGCCACTAACTGCTGACCAGTGCTTGGTATGTTGTGTACCTCTGCGTAAGGTCTGCATCATGAATCATATCATTGGTCCTAAATTCCAATAATTTGGCACCCTGGATGGGAACCAGCTGAAAAGGTGTCAGAACCATTTGGCACAGTTACCCTACATTGAACCGCAACCATCTATTACTCATGCTGTATACATCAGGGGAATTTATGTAAGGTATTAATTTGTTTTGGTATAGAACCTAAGAAAGATAAAATAAGAAAAATAAAAGTAAATTTGACCTGCATCTTGTCAGTTTTAAAGCTCCTTTTGCAAAGGTGGTCTACCAGAGTGGAAAAGGTAAAAAAAAAGTTCAATTTGAACTTTGACCTCTGAGCTAGAGTTGAAAAAGCATAGGGGGTTAGTAATTTGCCCATGAGGGTATACCCAATCCCTAAGACCTGTTTTCTCTATTGTCAGGCAAGGAGAGGCTTGTTAGATTTTGCTTTGTTCCTTTGGAAGAGTTCATGATCTCCCTCACTCAAGGGAAATTGTCAGCCTAGGGTACACACCAAATTTGGTCATGGAAACGACTGTCTGTAGTAGGTGTGTGCTTTGTTTAATAGAAATACAGTTGTGTAGTTTGGATTTGTGTACAGTATATGGTGAAAAAACATAGCATTGATTTTTTAGCTCAAGCATTTATACAAAACTAGAAATTGAATATCAGGGAATAATTTTGTGTTCAAATTTTCTCTAACAGTTTTGTGAAGTCTCTGAAAATTTGTCTCTTAAATAATATTCAGGTTCCTGTGTTTTTTTTTCAGCATCTTGTTTCTGCAATACGGGACAAATTATTGGTCCGAATGTTCATCTTTAGGCGTAAAGATAGAGACGAGAGTTTCAAAACGTATGATTTTGTGTCATTTGTAGTAGAACTTGCAGACAGAAGTAGAAAATTTACATTGAAAAATACCACAAGAAAAGTTGCTATGGCAATTTTTAATGAAGAACAACATTATAACACAGTTAATTAGAAAATCAAAGGTCAAAGTTATCTTGAAATGCATACTGGATTAACTTTTTGAAAGATCTAATATCTAATGGTAGGTAGTCACAAAAAAACCAAACATCTGATGATCTTGCACATATCACTAACATAGATAATGAGGAATAGACATTACGGAATATCAGATTGAACAGATTGAACCTTCAATAATTCCTGGTTAACCGTTCAAAAGTTGATTATTGAATTGATATTCCTACGTATATGTTAAAAATCTCAGATACACAAATGATTCTCTGAGATAAAAAATTTAAGACCCACTTAAGGTTTTTTTTTTTCCGTTTGTTTGTTTGTTTTTTACTTTGATTGCTCAGATGTGCTGATTATCTCTTTTAATTTACTGAGTACCTTGTAAAGTTGAATTAATGGGAAAGTAAATTTTTTTTTTGGATATTTTTTTCTCTGTGCCAAACAAATGTCAGTTATTTAGTGCCGGCTGTTTCTCTCTCTGTCATGTTATACCTCTAAATCAACCTTGCATTGAGACACGGGCTGGCTAACTCATCTCCTCAAAATGTCAGAGACTTTCATTTATTGCTCTGTTGAAGAAAGGATGTAATATGCACATGTAACCGTGGCTATTCGCAGGGAAGTTGTTTTATTAAATGCAGAGGCGGTCTGCCGTCCCCTCCCTTCATGGTAGGCTGGCAGAGGATGTATCACTAATTACATTAAATGTTAAACAGGAGATAAACCTTACAAAGTAAATTCCATACTTCCCTTATATTATTGATAAATATTTTCAAATTGTTGGCTGTGTTATGTAGGCAACAGAATGTCTCATGATATGGAACTGAAGGATAAATAAATGCAACTTAAAGGGTTAAAATGTTGTTCAGGTTTGCATCTCTTTTTGATGAAATGAAATGAAATATACAGTGTAATTGGATATATCTACATCTAACTAAAAAAGGTCTTCTTCGTGATACGAAAATGCTATGAGGATGTGGTCTTGACATTACTGTAAAGAGCTGATTTGCTAGCTCAACTATGGGTAAAGAAAATGTCCATTTGCTCATACCTAGAACATCTATATGTGACTATATTTCACATAGGAAGACTGCTCTTTCTGGATGTTGCAACACTTTGGAAATAAAATTTCTATACTGTGAAATCCTTACCATTGAATCAATTGGTTGTTGCCCAAAAGTGAGTGCTGCAAATAAGAGCTGGAAATCTCTGATTTTTTCTGGTTCTCACTTAATTCTTGGACAAATTTAGCTCATTTGCTCTACAATTAGTCAGATAGTTATTTGGAATTTTGAGTAACTCTTATATACATAGCAAGGAATCACAAAAGCCAACTGGCTTTTCTGGTTGTCAATTTTGTTACCAAATAAAATCCAAAAACCAGCGTTAAGTGAATTGATATAGTATTTGTTAGTTTCTGTTGCAGTAATGTCATTTTTAAAATAGATGTCTAGAACCTCAATTAATCCAATTTGTTTCCATTTTCTTTCTTTGCCTTTATTGACACTTGGCATTCTAGGCCTTCCATGACTTACAGATTTCCCGAGAGGTAGTCTCATTTTGAGAGTCCTTTTTCGGATTCACATAGATTTAGCCTCGGCTTTAAAAATGGGGCATGTTGTTTCCATCGACTAGTACTGAGGCTGCTGATTAGGAGCAACTGGATTGGTTTAGGCGATAAGAAATTATTAATAGCTTTCAGACTTAACAATGCATTAGTTAAGTTGAGTGACGATGACCACGGGTAGGATGTTGAATTTGATGACCTACTTTCAGCAACGGTTTTCCTCGTCACATTTATCTGTGCGGCATTTTAGTTAACAACAATTTTATGGGAAAGAATAAATATTAAAATCTCTTTAGTCACATTACAAAAAGAAACGGTTAAAGAAAGCCATCGCCATCTGGAATGATTGAAAACAAAGCTACAATTTTACTAGAGCTAACATGCAAAAACGACAGATCTTTATTGTACAATTGTTAATAATCAGTCTCTTAACCTCACTCTGAATAGATATTATATTTAAAGATCTTCATGAGTTTAAAAAATCTTCACTACTACTGTATGTAACTGGTCCATTCTATTGTCCATGTTAATGTATGGGATCAAGCAACAGCACAAAGAAGCAAGTCTCATATGCAATATTTGCAAGTTAGGTTTAATAATTAAGGCATCCCAGCAATATTACCGTTTGGTAAAAACACCAAACAATGACTGGAATTGGTCGATACTCTACCTCTTCACATGTATAGTATTGTCTAATTGTCTTATATTCTGCCTGAAAATTATTAATAATTAATAATTGTTAATAATTATTAATATTTATAATAATAATTTATATAAAAATTTATATAAAATTGATATAAAATATAATATAAAATACAAAATATAATAAAATATAAAATTAATATAAAAATAATAATTTATAATAATAATTTATAATAATTAATACCAAAAATGTGTTGCCTGCTAAGTATTGCCAGGGGTCCATGTTTCTAATCCCCTAGACACTCATATGGGCCCCCAGAACATTGGGCTACTGTTGACCTGATATATCAAACTTTATCGATCTTTTGTGAACCTACTGTAAAATTGGGCCTCTGTGAGTATCAGAATCGCAAAGATCTTGAAATGTGAAACTGTTGTTGAAAACAAGAGTGAACATTTATTGAATGGAATTTAAGAAGATAATTTTGTTATGTACTACAAAAGACCAGAAAGGTGATGACAAATGCTGATGTCGGCTTTAATGTTCAGTGTTCACAGTAACTTTAGAAGTAGGTGTTATTTTGTGGGAATCCACAGAAATGTTGTTATAAGTGTATTTTTCTTGAAAAATTATATATATGTTTTTTTTTCTTTTTCTTTTTCAGCTGAGGTCGGTGATTATAATCCAGTAGAACATGAAGACGGACGTTACATTACAAACTTTAGATTTGTACCAAACCAGCAGCCTAGTATGGAAAGTAAAATTCAAGAATATCACAAGAACCATATGTAAGTATTGAATCCCTTCCATGTGGAAATATTAATTAACATTTTAATTTTAATTTGATATCTTCATGTGTTTTAAAAAGTTCTATAACCAACACAAAAACAAAACAAAAAAAGCATTGAAGGAAAAGGGTCACTTGTAATTGAATTCTATTTACAAATAAGTTCCATATATATATATAATTTTTTTTTTTTGTGTGTGTTAAAACTACTTTGAGAAGATCTTCTTTGTTGGAAGTTGTTGTTACAGTGTGGAAAAATGAAAGAAGAGAGTGAGTAGAGAGTGTAGAAAGTATTGAGTGTCAGTCAGTGGGTATGTAGTCTGTCTGTTTGACCATAATGTCTCTGTTCTTTGAATACGTGTAACGTGTAGGTAGTGTAAGATGTGCATTTTGTGGTATTGTGCAAAGCGTCAGTAGGCACCATAAGGAGTGCTATTGTATGTATTGTAAGTGGTACATAGTTTGCATTGAAAAGTATTTAATTTAGTTCATATGAGGGAGTGTCCTGTGTTTGCTGTTAGTTTCAACTGAGCACACATTGTAACTTTGTGCATTGTGTGTACCCCATAGAATGCCAGTTGCAGACTGTAGCCCCGGGCCATTGTATAAATTTAGGTAATGTAAGGTAGTATCCTGTAAGGCCTTGTCACATGTTCTATGTAAGACTTGGAAGGGGGTAAAAAGTAGACACTGTAAAAAGTGTGATTTTTTGGTATAAGTAAAGCATTTCATTTCAGGTGATGCGATACGAGGAATGTAATGTGTGGATTGTTAATACTTACCATGTAGGTATTATAGCTACAAATCGGCATTTGGAAGGATTGCCATGTGGGCGTGGTAAGGGGTCTAATATCGGTTATATAACAAGTGCCACGAAGGTACTACAAGGGTAATAACTCTGCAGGTATGGTAAGGAGTACCATGTAGGGTTCTATAAGGGGTGCCATAAGGGTCACAATGGTAGGTATGGTAAGGTAGTGTGTTAATTTATAAGAACTCCATGGAGGTACCCTGAGACACACACACAGACACACCTCTACGTAGAGGTATACGACGACGTCGATACCTAGATTTATCAGTCAGTTGTTAGATTGTGATTAATCTCCTCCTATCTCTTATTGATAATTCCACAGAGGTCAAACTCCAGCAGATGCAGACTTTAATCTCTTAGATGTTGCAAGAAGGCTTGAAATGTACGGAGTCCGTCTTTATCCTGCCAGGGATTATGAGAATGTTCAATTAAATCTAGCAGTTTGTCATCAGGGTGTTCTGGTCTTCCAGAGCAATGCCAGAATCAACACATTCTCTTGGGCCAAGATCAGAAAAGTCAGCTTTAAGAGGAAACGATTTTTAATCAAATTGCATCCGGAGGGATTTGTAAGTTTGAGCAGCATTTAGCCATATACACATAGTTGTTCAATACGCCACGCACCATTGAAAGCAACATTTAGCCATACACATAGTGTTCAATATGCCACGCACCATTAAAAGCAACATTTAGTAATAGTGCAAGTTACTGTACACATAATGTTCAATATGCCAGGCACCATTGAAAGCAACATGTAGCCCATACACATAGTGTTCAATATGCCATGCACCATTAAGAGCAACATTTAGTAATAGTGCAAGTTAACCGTACACATAGTGTTCGTTATGCCAAGCGCCCTTAAATGCAACATTTAGTAATAGTGCAAGTTACAATTTTACATCCTTTTCATTTTTTCAAGAAATCACCCTGTACCATTATTTGGATTGTCAGATTTCCATGTAAATGTTTCTCTTAGAGCCAAAGTCACTGAATTAGCGAGGTCAACAGATGTTATGGGTTGTATGGGTACCACAGTCTGGAATGTGTTTGAATTTCATTTGGATTCAAACTAAAAAAAACTTAAAAAACTTAAAAAACATTGTTAAATTTTTTTTCAAAACTACAACTTCCATCAGTGGTGGTATAGAAGCATATATCAATATCTTAGCTTCTTTCAATTTGTTTGACCTCATTGTTCTCATTATGTTGATAGATTAGTCGCCATTGTTTTGCTGGAGGAGGATAAGTTAATATTTAAACAGCACGTACTTCATCTGATTGCTGTCAGAAACAGCGTCTGTAAATTACTCTCTGCGGGTAGAGCTAAGTCACCTCCAACATTGTCACTCAAACTGGATGACAGTTATAAACATGAGGAGAGAGAATATCTCGTCCTTGATAAATATAGCGGCCGTTAGGATATCTGAGTTGATCTAATAGCACGAGGCAGTAACTAATGCAATGTACCATTTTGTTGACTCCTGATGTGTAGCTCCAAACAGTCCAGTCAACAGTGTGGTCAGCAGCTTCTGACAAACCTACTGACCTAAAGAACTGACCTAAAGAAAAAACGATATAAATCGATCAAATTTTAGACCTTAACCCCTTTAAGCCCATCAAAAGCAGTAGTAGTAATATTTGCCTCTGGTCTCAAGATTTATTACTGATGGCATTCAAGCCAAAGAGTACACTGATTGAAGGAAGTTAAATATTTAAGAAAATCTTTAGTACTTAGGTGATCTGATTTGTAAAGGTAATCAGTTGAAAAGAAGCGTTCTTGAGTTGAATAACTGTTTGGACAAAATATAAAAACCAAACTCGGTGAGATGCTCAAAGTTTTATTTGGAGGAGATAGAAAACACACAGAGCTTTCCCATTTCATTGCTCCTTTTTGCATCTGAGAAGTTTCCATTATTATGTCCGCTCGATCGTTTAACTTCATGATATATAGTTTGTATTTGTAGCAAAATAAGACCTAAATCCATTTTGAACTCTTGTTAAATTTATCAAAATACTTTCATAATCTATGTTTTATCTTTCCAGGGTTACCCCCGCAGCACTGTTGAATTCTTGATGGGAGTGAGGAACGACTGCAAACGTTTCTGGAAAGCCTGTGTAGAGCACCACACCTTCTTTAGGTTGAGCAAGCCAGGCAAACCGAGGATTAGAAATCGGTTAATGAGTAGAGGCTCCACCTTTAGGTTTAGGTCAGTAAAGCATCTATATAGGATGTAACATAATGTAATCATTCTAGGGTTTCAGTAAATCTTATGCAGGAACTAAATAACTGAATGGCGGCCTCACCATTAGGTTTAGAACAGTAAAGCATCTATGTAGGATGTAACATGTTGTAATCATTTAGGGGTTTCAGTAAACCTTATGCAGGAATTAAATATCTGAATGGAGGCCTCACCTTTAGGTTCGGGGCAGAAAAGCATGTGTAGGTTTCTACATATTGTAATCATTCTAGGGTTTCAGTAAACCTTATGCAGGAACCAAATATCTGAATGGAGGCCTCGCCTTAAGGTTTAGGTCAGTAAAGCATCTATAGGATGCTACATATTGTAATCATTCTAGGGTTTCAGTAAACCTTATGCAGGAACCAAATATCTTAATGGAGGCCTCACCTTTAGGTTTAGTTCAGTAAAGCATCTATATAGGATGCTATATATTGTAATCATTCAAGGGTTTACGTAAACCTTATGCAGGAACCAAATATCTGAATGGAGGCCTCACCTTTAGGTTTAGTTCAGTAAAGCATCTATAGGATGCTATATATTGTAATCATTCTAGGGTTTCAGTAAACCTTATGCAGGAACCAAATATCTGAATGGAGGCCTCGCCTTAAGGTTTAGGTCAGTAAAGCATCTATAGGATGCTACAT
>JAIPMN010000400.1:7976-19306 GCA_020650975.1 Apostichopus californicus
GAGGAAAATTTATGAGTGTGATCAGCGGCAGTGGGGGAGGTGTCTAAGGGGAGGGGGTGTCCCCCTCCCCTTTTGGAAAAATTTTCGTATTTTTGACTGCCTAGATGCATTCTTTTTCAGTTTCTCTGAGTAATTTTATATTGAGAATTTCATCATCATACAGTATATATATTATTGAACTCAACAAGCATGACAATTCTCAACAAAGACTTTTCTTGAATCGATGAAAGTAATCACTTGCTAACACAATTGAACATTTATATCGGAAATTGGAGCGCACTTCTCAATCTCTAGCTAGCGTATGCGTAGGGGCATTTATCGGTTAAACAGTGAATGCTAGACGAAACCAAAAATATTTTAATTATGCCGCTAACCTGATTTTAGACTTAGGGTTATATGGATTTCGCTCCATGGTTGCACACACGGTTTTTCGGAGATTGTTTGTGGATTGCGTGTGATAAAGTGCACATAGCGTGTGAGCGTGTGAAGGGCTGGAAATGCGTGTGTCACACGCCAAATGCGTGTGACTTGGAATGTCTGTATGATGGTTATAATAATAAGACCAGAGTATTAAACTATTCACATTTTTGAAGTTTTAATGTTTTTCTTCAGTCATTAACAGTGGCATCACAAAATATTTGGAAGTGGGTGAGGTAGGCCATTCCAAAATGAGAGCAACATTTGGGGGAAGGGGAACACAATGGGGCAATGCAAGCAGTGCGAGAGGTGAGCACAAAGCCATCTTTGCACAGGGACCAGAGATCCAACATACTGTAGGGCTGTGGCACGGGTCATTCACTCTCGGTATCATTGCAGTTTTCTTCGTTCCAGAACATACAGTACTATATCAGCTTCAAATCAGCAGAAGTTTGGAACTTGTAATAAACATAATTATAGTCTGTATACATGTACATTATAGTCAAAGATTTTTGTGGACATTGATAATTTCATTCCAGAAGTGGACTCCAGTGGAACAGTAAATATTTGGGGTGTGTGCAACTCTCCCCACCCCCCCCTTCACCTTCTACTGTACTGTCAGTATGTCATCTCATCTATTAAATTCTGTAAAGTGGGACATGATTTTTTCTTGACAATTTTGTAGGTGGTGTTCATTGCAAACATCTGTATCATTTAAGGTAACGATGATGATTTGAGCTACAGTAACTATGTTATCTCCAAAATGGAGACTTTTTGCAGGTGGTGTTTATCTCAAACATCTGAATCCTTTCAGATAAAGATGATGGTTGGGCTTGCTTCTCCTTTAAATATACATCATTATCCATTCAGATCTTAAACATACCAGAAAGTCTTGTGTTTATGTCAAGAATGTGAACAGAGCAAAAACAACAAGTTATTATAATAATAATAATAATAAACAACTTGTATAGCGCAATATGCAAAAGCTTCAAATCGCTTTACAGAGAAAAAACCTAAAAACAGCAAAAAACAATTAAATAAATAAAATATTATGGTATTCATTGTTCTTGGTTGCTACATTGACTTTTTCTTGTAGCTTTTAATTTACTTTTTCAATATCTTATTGTTTTTGATTATCCCTTCCTTTTTGCCATTTGGAATAGAAGCAATAGTAACAAAGTTACTTAGAGTATCTATTACTTGGATGCTGTGGAAACCAAGACTATAGGTAATGACAAATTTGGTAAATATTCTCAACAGATTCTGGTTAATTAACCCATCAAACTCTTTTCCCATTTCTTCAATTTCTAGTGGCACTGCAAAACTTTGGTATAGTATATATACTCCAAAGTATGTGGAGCCAGCAGTAAAGACAGATCAGTTTGAAGATGGTAAACTTCCCTTTGATGTTAGTACTCCAGTGAAAGCAGCGCCTTTATGGTCTACCTCATCCTTCACACATGACCCTCTTTTACTGTAAGTATTTAATCAGAACGATCCCCCTAACCTTTGGTGGTGTGTTGACATCTGCAAATTTATGAAACTAATAAGCAGGATGATATTTGAATCTAATAATTTCAAATTTAAGCAATTGCATCACAAGACAGAGATATAAGTTTACTTTGTTTTTGATCATACTTGCCTGCATGGATCCCCATTCAGGCTTAGTTTGGTATGTGCACCAGGGGTGAGCAGGTAAGAGGGGAGAAGGGGGGGGTGGGGGAAGTGCTTTCACTGGTACATGAGTAATTGAAGGGCATACATTATGCAACTTCCTCTTTAAGTCTTACAGTGTGATATAAGGACAATAAAAAAAGTAACAAATTAAAAAAGAAAAAAGTTACATTAGAAATGTCAGGTATCCCAGCTGTTCTGTAATTGAGTTGCTTTTCTGATATCTTACAGTGTCCTAGAAAAGAGCTAAATGCACTTTTGGTATTGACCAACTCACCAACTCTATCATTTGAAATGCTGAATGAGGGGATAGGAAAGCATTGTGCCTGTAGTATTGTAGCATATATGTTTCATTTGCCCTGTTCTCTCCTTTTGTCATTCGAGTATTATTTGGAAAGTCGGAGGAGGAATTTTTTTCACCCTCAAAGATGCATAGGCCTGTGTAGAAATTAACTGTGATTGATATAGGATATGAATCATGTAAATAGTTCCCATTTTAAGTCAGTAAATATTAACATAAAGGCACAAATCCATACAAATGTGGCTACAGAAGATTTGCTGTTGGAAATCACATTGAGTAAGACTAGCTTGTTAATTGCAGACTGTACTGTATGCTAGTACACAGAACAAGGTGACATTTCAATACAAAGTAAGTACCTGTCTAACATGTATGTATTTGCTTGAGTATCACCTCAGTTTTACTATTGTGCACTTTCATTGTGACTTTTGTATGTTTCTTTTATATGTTTCTTTTCCTTTCTCTTACATTTTCCATTTTAGAAAATTTGTTAATATTATCCAAAAGAATGGAGAGAAAGAATTAGCAAGCTCGTTAATTCGAAAGGTACTGTAACCGTGTCATTTCCTGCAGCGTTTCATTTTATTCAGTTTTTTGTGTTTTTTTCATGTATTTATAAATGTTACTTTCGATACCATGGTATCCACCAGACTGTTCTCACATGGGTACAGATCACTGACATTAGTAAGTGGATCACATTTCACTGCCATTATTATCTTTTTGGGGGCCTTGGAATCTATGCGATGGTGATGTTGTGTGTGTATGCGTATGTGTGTGACGACTTGGCTTGAAAAACAGGATAACTCACAAACTATATGGTGGGTGAACTTCATATTTGGTTTATAGATGCACCGATTACAAGAACCCTATTGTTTTTGTACAGAGGTTAAGGGTCATATGAGTTCAACAGAGGTCAAAGTCTGAAATCCTAACTGTATGAACATGATAGCTCAGAAAGTTAAGCTTGGATGAACTTCATACTTGTTTTGTGGATCCACTGTATTGGAAACAAAAGCCCTATTGTTTTCTGCGCTGTACAAAACGTCATTTGGGGTCAACAAAGGTCAAAGTCTGAAAACTTTGTAAACATGATAACTCAAAAAGTAAAGCTTGGATGAACTTCATTCATACACAGTATGTGGATTGAAGTTATTGAGTAACTTAAGTTCTCTAATTGTTTTCTGTGGAGGTCAAAGGTCATGTGGGGTCGAAAGTCTAAAAAGTGTACTCTTTTACAAAAATTAGTAATAAAGAGTTGGTAATCTTGGGACCATCCACTTTATCTACTGTATATAATATCTTTGAGCTTTACATATCAGAAGTTGTAAAAGTTTTTGCAAACCTCTAGGTAATGATTTAAGCTGTTGGCTTTATTGGATCTGGACCTGTGCACAACATAGTGACTCCAAGGGTCTTAAATTAACTGATCTTTGTTTTGTATTGGGTTTTTTGCACATACACTCAGCCTAGCATAGATCCACAGATGTTGCATCACAGAAATCTAAATGTCTAATTGATTCCTCTTACCTCTCTCTCAGACATTTGAGCTGATAAAACTTCGCCAAGTTGAGAAAATAAATACAGCATCGCCAGATGAACCCGTAGATGTAGAAGCTAACCCAGAACAAATATTTAATTCTGCAATCGAGAACTGCAAACCTATCCTTGGTCTCCAAAATGTGGAAAGAGGAGGACGTACTTACCAGGTATAATGTGTATTAATATGTAACTCTGATATGTAACTCTGATAGTAATATGTAACTCTCATTAATATGTAACTCTGATAGTTTTTTTTTTTTCGTTTATGACATAGGGTAGTCATCATTAAAAGTGGTCGGACCTGGTCTGTTTTGATCATCATTCTCCATATTGCTTATATAATTTGTTACTGGGAATCCAGTGGTTATACCTGGACGGAGAGGAGTATAACAAACTTGTAAGAAAGGAAGAACGTAGAACAGTTTGTAGGTATAGAGAGTGGGGGTAGGGGGGGGGGGTAGGGTGCAGGTTGTTTCTCCAAAAACAAAGTTAGTAACATATATATGCTAACAGCACAAATTCTGATCCTGTGGATTTGGAGATTTATGTGATGAATACAGCAAATGTTAGACATAAATTTCAATGGCACTCGTGAGGAAAGCTTGAAAACCTATTTCCAGCTCTATACAGTTTTATGTATTGCGGCTTTACACATTTTCAAGGTGCCAACACCACTGAAGGAGAACCGTAGACGATTTCTGGCCATGAAGTGGCTGATAGAAGCAGCGAATAACAAGGACCCAACCATTCCTTTCTACCAACAATTAGCCGATGAACTTTTGAATGCTCACCAAAACACAGTAAGAGGTTCTTTTATCGATGGGTCTGAAAATAAGTGTTAATTGTCCATATGTAAACCCACATGAACAATGATTCCAATAACAAACCGTTATTAGTTTTGTTGGTTGGCAATTTTTGTTTTTGTTTGTTTCGATGAAACTGTAAATGCATTAAACTGATGAGTTACATTATGTGATTATCTCATCACAACAATACTTCCGATGCCTACCGTTGCCTCAAAGAGAAATACTGAGTCTCGTAACAGGTCGACATGTGTAGAAATCAGCATCGACAGTTTCAAACACCCATACATACTGTATAATATTCCAACACTTAAAATGTAGCAAGAAATTGGTAGTTTCTTCTTCAACATCTACTCCTCGTATTTGTTTTTTAGCAGCAGGTGATTATTTTACTTCAAATTATATCATCAAACTTGAAGCTTCGAGCACAGAAGCTGGTTCTTGCTTGAGAAATTAAACCTAGTTTACTTTTGGCATTTCTATCACTCAGGGTGCGGTCATCAAGAGAAAACGTGACCTCCACAAGCAGTGTGAGGCAAACAGAGCCTATGCCCACTTTAGATGGTGGTGACGAAGGTGAATGAGAAAAGGCATTTGGCGATTAACATCAACCGGCTCTAACATTGGTGAACCACGAACAACTCCTGTGATTGCAGTTATAATATATGATGCGGTTTGGAGAAGGGGTGAATTGCTTGCGATGTCAAGTGTTTTACTTGCTAGAAGACTATTGCTCTGGATCTCAAGGACGAAGATATAAATGTAGGCAATGTTATCAGGCAACCGAGTGGTTTACCCACGTTGTTTAACACCTCTTCCCACTAGGCTCCTTTTCATTTGAAATAAGGATGGATAATACGGAAGAAATTAAATATGGCATATATATGATATTAGCATTTAACCATTGACATGTTTATGTCATGTCTGTATCAAAATTTATGTTACACAAATAATTCAGCCCCTCTCCCTCCTCCCTTTCCCAACTCTGCTTCTTTGACACCCAATTTCTCGGCTAAGGCACTCATTCATTTATTCATACAGACCCAATATCCTTCATGGTCCACAAATCTAACAGAAATGGTTCTTGGTAAACACCACAAAAATTACATTTTGGAAATTAAACTCTGTAACCACTGTTTTGTGTTAAAGTAAAACATAGTGACACTTCTTCAAAGTGACTCTGGTCAAAGCCGTGTTTATTGTTGGTGTCCATCTCCTCTCATGTTGTGCAAAGTGGTTTGTTACAAATAAACCGGATACAAAGATAATAAGAGACAATAAGAGAGAGATATTTAAGTATCTGGCATTTTTTTATTCACATTTACATATATTATGCTGTACACATACTACCTCTGAATTTTTCAGAAACCTGTACGAGAAATTTTGAATAAACTTAATATACTTCGACGAAAATAATGTGCTCTCTCTTTGTTCAATTCAATGTAAACATTTTTTTATAAACTATTATTGGTTGTTTTTTTACTTATCAACTAACAAAGTCAGTAGTAGTCTTAGTCAAAAGAAACAAACTCAAACATCACTTTGTGGGAATTTGTTTTAATATTATTCCAGTTTTCTTTCTAAAAATCTTTCTGTCTGACAGAAGATTTCCTTTATATCAATGTTGCCCAGATTTCATGGAAATAGTTCATTTGCAAGGATTTACTGAAAGGTTGACTTTTGACTGGTAGTGGTTCAGCACTCCTTACATGATTGACCTAAAACAAAACCCCCACCCCTCCTTCCCCACCCATTCCCTACATATGGTTGAATCCCTACCAGTAGCTTCCTAACAGACACTACTGCTATGGCCAAACCCACAGCAAATGCCAGGTTTGCTTTTTGTTTTAGAGAATGGTTGCCTTCAGCCATGACTCTCGACAATCATGCTTAGTACATATGTATTATCAATAGCATCTAACTCTCGTAAAAGTTTCTGACTGGTACACATAAAAACATAAAAAACAACAGTTTATGTGTAGTGTATTATATTTAGTGGCTTTCAAGGTTATCTTCTATAGCTAGCAATAAATATCAAATTTCACAAACTGATGACCTACATATTCAAACTATGTTACTACTCTAAAGCCAGGTGGGACAATTTCCCTAATGCTTATATCACTCTACAATGTCATCTCAAATCCTGTTTCAAAACACATGTACTGACATTACAAAACAGTTCCTACCCTTCATCCGGTAGATACATGATATTTAAAATCAAGTAAAAAATACAAGTGCTTTGCAGTATGATATTGAAGGTACAGCTTATGAAATATGTTTCTCCCAACTTGGCTACTCTCAGATGTTGCAGAGATGAAAATTGAACAAGAAAATAGCTTAATTTAAAGAGGATAACAAACCATAATGTTAGCAGGTAATAGTTTGTTCCACAGGTAACATTTTCTTTCATTGGTGGGTGGTATTTTCAGCTCATGTGCGAGCAAAACTGATTATTTACCTTGAGCAAAAGGATAAATCAAGAGATTGGTTGATGACAAATTTGATAATCAAAGCACCCAAAATTATCTACTTGATATTTACAATTTGCATAAGGATAGTATGACTCCCATTTAGTAAAGTCAACCCCATCTACTGTTTTTCTAACTAAAATTCTTACTTCATGCTGATAGAGATTTACAACAGTGATAAAAAAGAAGAAGAAAACTGAAGTTGTCTATGGAACCAACCTGTGATGATATTGTTGCTAACAAACCAACGTAACTACGTCAATTGTGAGTTAGATGTTGACCATACCCTCCCCCCCCCACCCCCTTCCCTTGTGTAAGGACAAATCAAACTCTTGGAGAAGGATTTCTTCATAATAAAATGGCAGATTTTGAAGCTAGATCCAATTGACTCATCTGCACAGAAGTTTCTTATTAAGTTTATACTATTATAATCCTTCTCTTAAAAATGTAGAATATATATCAGAATTTGACAACGTCTGCTTTGGATTTCGGTGAGTGCTCTAAACATGAAAGACGATATAAGATCTCCAGCTGCACGAGTTGTGTCAGAATGGTGAATTCATTCCAAGTTTGGTGTCAAATAAAAGTTTGCTTCTCCTCTGCCACTGCACATACTCCCTGATGGGGGAAAAAATGATGAAAAAAAATATTAAAATGATGAATAAGTACAGAAACAAATGTGATAAAATCCACTCCAAGGAAAGACTTGCCTACTGACTTAAACCGAGTAACACAGGCATTTATGTTTATAGCTTTAAAGAGTTGATGCTGATTTGCACAAAGGGTGACCATTTCACCCCCCCCCACATCCCCCTCCATTGTCAAGGAGGGGGAAATGGTCACTTAGGGAAATTTTGTACAGTCAAATTCAACCTCACAAAATTTCAGGAGTATTTATTAGTACAACCATGCAATAAGACCTCACTTATAGTCTAAATATGCTTACGTATACACCATTTGACACCTAATCTTTTCTTTCCATTCTTGTTCTTGGGGGGAGGGGTAGGGGAGGACCCCACACACCCCTACATATCAGGGTCAGCTGCAAAGACCCCAGGGACACACCATGTTCCTTATAAATACCTTGCTCCTGTCTCTTTACGCTCCTACCTACATCAGTCTGTAAGAATTTGGCCCCCATCTTTGAAATCCTGTGCAAAACACTCAAACCCCTAACCCTCCCCCCCCTCCATCACCACTGCCCCCTCACTTTTCCCAAACCTATTTATGGATGTGGAATGCTGAGTTTCCCTGTCAAGGTCTAGTGCAGACTATTACTCAAACCCAAAGGAGAATAAGGAAGAGCAATTTGTGAATTAACGTACCTTATTTCTAGTACTTTCACCGCTTCACAGATGACGAGGTTAGGTAGAGGCCATAAACAGCCGAGAATCCAGACAGAAATATGGATATCTCCAAGTTGAACAGGCGGCTCCCTCGCCTCCAAAAAGAGGGGCGTTACCACCAGCAGCAGAAAGATAGCTAGCACCATTCTGAAAGAATAATTTTGGAAAATATCTATTGCATAGAGGTTTCATTCAGATGGAATGGGTTTAAAGCAGTTGGATGCATTTTGTAACAGATCATGGCCAGCCATAAAAAATACACGCAGGCAGCATGAACTTTCAATATTTTGTGTTAGTGTTGCAACATGCCTTAAGCAGGATTCATGGTTTTATCTCTTATTTAAAGGGACATGGCAGTTTCTGCATTATTAGGCACCATATCAAACGTTAAATACTGAGGGCGCTGCAGCTTCACTGCATCCAGGCTGCATAGTACAACTGATTTCTTCTATGCAAATCACACAACATGCTCTGCTGAACTGTAGAGAAAAAATCTTCTATTGTTTGATATGGATTCAACCTTGCTGCAGCAGAATGTTACAGTTGATGCAGCTTTGCTTCTTGAATCAGACTAAAGTAACAAGACAACATTTGGTATCTTTCATGTTATCGAGAGACAGAAGTTCAGAGCCATTTTATGCTTGTGTAGGGACTTATCAATTTAAAGCGTACATGTTGGTACTATGTCAGTATGAGAGCTGTTTACAATCAAACACAGCTAAAAATGGAAATCTTCAATTTCTTGTCTCAGAGGTGCTCCAAATGTGACAGATACACAAGTTGCTGCAAGCTTAAAATTTCTACAAAAGTTGAACAAAGTTCATGATTTTTCAAATTTTTCAAATACCAAACCAAAAATGTTACAAACAAAAAGGAAAATAAATTCAACTCCTTCTGTTCACTCTAATTTAAAAATGTGTAGGGCAACAAATGGGAGGATCTTTTACTTAATGAGAAGTTTAGTTTTCGTATTTAATTTGATCGGGTTTTGCTT
The DNA here is from genome assembly GCA_020650975.1 of Apostichopus californicus. NCBI lineage: Eukaryota > Metazoa > Echinodermata > Holothuroidea > Aspidochirotida > Stichopodidae > Apostichopus > Apostichopus californicus. The sequence continues at coordinate 17,516 of JAIPMN010000400.1, forward strand.
TGCATGTAGACTTCACGCAGTCACGAATCTGTTGTTACAATGAAAATTGATGGGTCCTTGATTCGCTGTTTATTTTATCCTCGTCTGTCAAAGTTACTAAATACTACATTACAACGAAAAAGGCAAAAAAGCCTGGAAAGCTAGATACATGCAAAAGGTTACCAGCTGCTATAAAAGTTACAGGTTGTTGGTAGAAATACTCACATAACCAATGATATAAGACACCACAGGCCATTGGTGACCGGTGTGTGTCTCCATAGCGACACTAATGGGTGGACGAAAGAACTCGATACTAAAACTGGAAGTTGGAAAAATGAAATGAAAAAAAAATGGCTGAACATCTTGAAAAGGGGAAAATGTTTAAGAAAAAAGAGAAAATATATATAAGAAAATATCATCAGTCTTGCTTAAAAGCAAATAATAACAAAATGTCTGTTATCCAATGAATCAACAGTAAAGAACTTTGATCTATGTACTTAAAGCTTTTCCAACATTTTCTATGCTTATTCCAAGCACGTAGCCAGGAATTTGCCAAGGGAGGGGCGAACCTGTAGGCAAACTATCGAGCCGTAGATTTTGCATTGAAAACTATCTAAGCGTAGCACCACCATGGGTTGGCGCTACGGGCACAAGAAAATTTGGGCTCAAAATGCCTCCCAGATCGCTGTAAAGTTGCATCTAAGCTTGAAATTACTAGCGATATCATAAAAACATACAAAAAAAAATATGCCAAAAGGGGGGCGGTCACCCCCTTCGCCCCCCCCCGACCCCCTTGGCTATGCGCCTGGCTTTTTCCTTCCTATTAACAACAATTTCAGAGTGTATCAGAGTACAGCAGACTTAGCTGCAATCTAACCTAAGTTCAAGGTGATGAGGAACATGTTGAGATTCTGTGCAAGAGCAAGATGAGAGGCAGACTCCGCCATCAGCCCATTCCACGAACTGATTAAGTCTCTGAGAAGATAATAACAAGATAATAATAAGATAATGATAACCGTTAAAGCACCATCAGACACCAAATATTGCCATCACGTATCATGTCACGGTAACAACTTTATTGGCAGGTTATAAAACTTAAAATATATGATATTGCAGCATACCAAATAGGGGAAATGCTATAAAAATGCTGTTATTGATCTTATTTATTAAGTATCTGGCAACAATATAATTACAGTGAAATAAAGGTTAAATTGGCAATGGTTCAAATGAAAAAAGATATATAGCCATTTTTGTAGCCATTACCATGTAATTTTCATAGCAAAGTGATATAATGTCTAAAATGTATGAATCTCAGCCCATTCCACGAACTATTGAAGTCTCTGAGAAGATAATGATAAACATTAAAGATCTTTACTTTTTCTCTTTTTATGTGTGAATATTTACATACATTTTATATCTGAAAATCCGACAGATAAAAGAGCCAGTGTTTGCTGGTTTTGAGAGAAAGAGATGGACTACAAAGTAATTAGATGAAACTTGAAATCCTGTTCAATGAACTCACCTGTCTCCGTAGATCAGATGGCAATGCGATGTTGAATTTTGTCGGATACACAAGGAATTTAAAGTATGCACATGGCAAGATAAGGTAACGACTATTATACCTCCAAATTTGGCAATGAAACAGCAGAACAATAAGAACATATTCTGTAAAAAGAAAAGACAAAGGACATATCCTTAAATTGATCATACTTGTTTTGTCAAAGAGGGGGGGGGGGGGAAGTGCTTAATAAGAAACTGCTAATATCTACTGCAAAAGGACTGTGAAGGCAAATTACCCAAAATTTACAAAGT
>JAIPMN010000401.1:0-26816 GCA_020650975.1 Apostichopus californicus
TGACTTTGTCGCGCGTGTCACTGGAAATCAGACTTGCTTTTAGTCGGTTGCGGTAAGAAGTTCAGTTACTGTTAGCACGTATGGTACATGCGGTCAGGGAAAAAAGTTGCATCGGATTTTTCGCAAAAATATGCGTAAGAATGTTTGCCTAATAACAAAATACTGTAATGCAGTAGAACTACTGAGGACTGTCGCCAAACGTTTTTAGGGATTTTTAGGAGTATTTGGAGCCATGATTCCATCATTTTATACCATTTGTAAAATCTTGGGCGCATTTTCAAACTGAACAGTTATGAAGCTCAACCATTCTTCAGCCAGACTAGCCTAATGTACGTAGAACTCACAATGAACAAAGCCTAATGTTATTGTTTTCACTTTCCAGTTTTCACCTACGGTGAAACGGCCAATGTGGTTCAAAAGTATATTGATTTGGTGTTTATATTTAGTCGAGACAATTAATCTTTCTTATCAATCGTTTAACATGATGACAGGAGGTTTTGTTAGATGCAAGAAGCGAAGTAAAAAAAATACGTCGTCCCCCTAAGCTTATTGCGGGTACTACTGTATGATGTTACGCGGGTATGCTGTATGATGTTAACTGCCAAAACTGGATAGTGTATCGAACAGCATTTGTACAAACTCGCGCGAGGGACTTGCAATACCGTTGCACGGTAGATTAGCGCACCTTCCCCGGCTATGAATAGCATTGAATCGAATGATCTAAAATTTTCTCCCGTTTTGGTTGTGGTGTATCAAAAGCGCGGAAAAATACAATCCTTTATGTGGAACGTAATAATCGGTTCCAATAATCGGTAGCGCAATGGATTTTGCCGATGCCGATTATTTACCGATTGTCTGATAATCGGCCCGATGCCGATTGTCTAACCGATTATCGGTCGAACACTAGTTGCAACTAAACTTACACACTCAGTGCACACAGCTGAAGTACACTACGCCGAGCTCACTTTGTTATCATCATAATGACGTCACAGGTCACTGTAGATCACATGATCATCATATCGCTTTTCGCGAAAAGCCCAATTTTTGTTTAAAAAATCAACGAGTTTAGGAATTTTTTTTTAGCCTTTCCCAACATCGGATTGACTTGAATTTTCACATGTGTAAAACGGAAACCAACTAGAATACTCTTGAATAAAATCGTGTTTTTTCGTCAATGCTGAAAATCACTATCGTTCATATTTAACTTTGACACTCTTCCAATAAACATGCAGTTACAAGAGAAAGAAATGGTTGTTAGAATTGTTCACACATTTGTTAACTCATTTATGTAGCAATTCTTCAATTGAAAGTTAATTATGGTTCAAAAAACTGCCTCAACCTCTGGTATTTTGTAAGATTCGCTGCTATTATAGGCTAGTATACATACTGTTTCCGTAAGATATCAAGGTCTGGCCGCAATTGAAATGCCTACCTTATGTAATATTTCGACATCTCGGGTATTTCTTCATGAGCTGTTGCAATGCAATATTAATCAAATCCACGACATATAAAGCTTTGGGTATGTCTCAGTCTTGCTGCCATAATGTAAGGCTTTCAGAAAGTCACAACTCCACAAAAGCAGATAGACAAGCGAAGGTAACAACAAGGTACAAAAAGCAACTGAGAGATTCCATATTCATATACGAGTTTCAAAAGTTAAAGAAATGTGAAAACTGTTACCACCTACAATACATTTCGTCGGCACGTGTCAGTGTGCATCACTAAGTTAGCTCTGTGCATAGTGTTGTTGGTTCTGCTAAAGAGAACTAAGTCACACAGGGCCTATTGTACAGTACTTTTTTGTAAAATGATCTTTTTTCCTGCACCTAGAGTATGGGGTCAATCACCGCTGAAGATAAACAATTGAGTATGCACATAAGAATAACCTTGCAATAGTGGCTAATGAGTTTAGGCATTAAAATTAGGGAGACTACCTTTAGAGGACAACTGCATAGACAATACTGCCAAACAGGGATCTTGGTACTCCCTCACAAGCTATGTGATTAACCAGGACCGTGGACATAATGGCTCCAAGCCTAGTACTCTATTAAACAGGGATCTTGGTACTCCCTCACAAGCTATGTGATTAACCAGGACCGTGGACATAATGGCTCCAAGCCTAGTACTCTATTAAATCCTTCCTTATGTATAGACAACTACGCTAGCACTACTACTAGTAGCACTCCAATATGCCTACTAAGATAGCACTGCAGGAAAAAAAGAAGAAGCCTCTGAAAAACTACAAGTAGAATCTGTAAATACCTTGTAGTGAGCTTTTTTGTCTCAAAAGATCACTCCAAAATGAAAGAGTTAATTCTGACACTGATTTGACATATATGCCAATGAACAAGCCATGTTTTTGACTAACATTTGCATACATTATGTTATTAGGCTAATTGAACTAGCAGCTTGTTCAATGTATCTATTTGAAGAAGTTAGAATGACATTATTATTGCTGTTTCATATTTTCTTTTTCTGAATGATAATAGGCTCTGCATCAACTACTCCTGCTATATATGTATTGATAGCTCTGAACTGAAGACAGTAGTTGACTTTAAATATCTGGGGAGCATCATCTCTTCTGATGGTTCTCTAAACAAAGAAATTGCAGTATCCATCAGTTTCATTCCCCCCTTCTACTGAACAATAAAAATATCAAATTGTCGACCAAGAGTTACAAAGTGTAGAAGACTGTTTTGTTCTCACAAATCTCCTGTATAGTTGTGAGACCAGGACGTTGTATGGAAAACATGTTAAGTAGCTAGAAGCTTCCATTCTAATAGCCCTACATTCCATCATGGGCATTAAATGGCAGGACAGAGTGATAAACCTAGGAGCAGATCACTCATGCCAGACAATACAAGAAGATTTCAATAACTTATCCTAGGAGCAGATCACTCATGCCAGACAATACAAGAAGATTTCAATAACTTATCCTGCCTCAGTGTCTTTCCAGTGCCCTCACACCAACTACGACCATAAATAAAATATTCATTATTTGATTACTGGAGTAAATAAATTAAAAGATACTATATAAATGATGGCTAAGATGATTTAGTGATTGAAGGTCCAGTCCATTTGCATTTAGTGCACATTGTCACCGAGTACTTGCTAGGGATCTGATGATGACATAAGGATGCTGCACATTTTCAAATATGGCAATAAACACTGAGCGCAACAGATAATTCTCATCCTATGCATGAGCAGTGGTAGAAATTTAAAGGTGGGAAGGGGGGGGGGGGACAAATTTAAAATTCCCTGACTGATTCATGCCCTAAATGCAAGGCTGTGCTAATAACTACTTTGTGTGAAGTTGATTCTTCCCTAGCTAAATGCCAAAACATAACCGTGACTTACCCTGACCATGCCTTCCCCTACCAGCCACTTGTGCAAACTACTGCCTAGATGGAACAATATGCCAAGTTTAGAATGGCACAGCTATTTCTAAAATAACTTCATATTATAAAACATGAGCTGGAATATCACTTAAACAAAATGAAATAATTTTCAAGTTAGCAAGATGATAATGAAGTTTTAGCCTAACAACTAGTAATTGATGGTGCAAAATATTTTTGAGTAAAATTTTTTTTTCAAAAGTAAGACTTTTTAAGTCTGGCTTGCCAATAGATCCCAAATCCTTGTAGCTAACAATAAAGTCATAACAATAGCTATTCAGGAATTCTTTAGAAAGCTCATCTATCATCAAGCTGCTTTATTTACCTTTACCACAAACTCAACAATAGACTGAATTGACAGTGACCCATGCTAAAAGGTTATTCAAAAAGAATTAAGAGCTCCTGAGTTTGATAGACAGCAAAGATTGTTTGCACTCTCTATAGCCAGAACCTTCTCACACCCACAAACTTATATGACAGTCAAAATCTAGTAGACATATCAAAATAAATGAGGGTATGAGACACAGCTCAATTTTAAATGTATCCTACTTTGTACACAAGGGTAACAACACTATCAAAGTTGTTCAACATAAGATTGGCTTTAAAGTTTACCTCAATTTGTAATAGTTATTAAATGAACAAGAAAGCTTATATACACTGACTATCATAATCAAATGAAATGTATCTACCAATTCAAATCATTCAAAGAATGCATAAACCAGAAAGCCAAGAGGCCTAGTGATTCCTTGCCACATTTACAGTAAATTAAAACACTTACAGTACTCTGAGCACAGATAGTTCTTTACTTAATCAGAGCTGGATCCACATATCAAACTTGTGTAATGTTCATCCAAGTTTTACTTTTAGAGCTGATATTGTCAGCTCGGGTGACATTTTCAGTATAGTATTGAGGAAGAGCCACATACCGTTTATAAATTCATCCAAACTATCTTTGTGACTTATATAATGTGAATAAGATTTTCATCCTTTGACCTCTGCTGACCTCAAATAAGCTGTGACCTCCACATAAAACAACAGGGCTTTTGTACTTACTAAGGTGGATCTACATGCAAGGTATGAACTTCACCAACCATTACTTTTGTAGTAATACAGTATTTACACGTTTTTGAAACTTTTACTTCTCTTGACCTAAAATGACATTTGACCTCCACACAAAACCAAAAGGTTTTTGTAGCATTTAAGGTGGCCCCACATGCAAAGTACGAACTTCAACCAATCTTCAAATTTGGAGTAATTTTAAGTGTTTATAAGGTTTTCAGCCTTTTACATCTGATCTGTTGAAATCAAGGACATTTGACTTCCACAGAAAACAATAAGGTTGTTTTAGTCATAAGTATAAACAACATCCAAAGTTTTCAAATAGTACAGGTCTGTGTTGACCTCTTATGACCTTTGACATTCACTAAAAGTGTCGATTTCTTGTACTCACTAAGGTGGATCCACATACCAAATATGGCATTCATGAAACCTGTACTTCTGGGGTTACAGAGTTCACAAGGTTTTTCAGACTTTTACCTCTGTTGACATCAAATAACCTTTGACTTCCACAGTAAAGGGTTCTTGTACCCACTAAGGTGTATCCACATGCAATGTATGAAGTTCACACAAAGTTTATTTTTTGAGTTAGAGTGTTTAAAGGTTTTCAGACTTTGTACCTCAAATGACCTTTGACTTCTGCGCAAAAGCATAGGGCTCTGGCAGTCACTAAGGTGGATACACATAGCAAGTATGGAATTCATCCACACTTTGGTTTGGGGTTTCAGTGTTTACAAGCTATAACAATTGTTCTCTATTGTTTGACAACTGGTGACAGGAATTTCTTTTGTTCCATGTCCTGACTTGTGAGGCCCAGACATGTGCACACATACATACAGTATATACCCACACAAACACACGTCATCAGTTTATCACGATCGCAGAGATTCCTTTTGCCTACGGTAAGGAATCAAAACTGTTGTAATTGATTGAATTCAGTATAGTATTCCTAAAATTATGTGTGTGTTAGATGCCTTGGATTGTAAACATGATATTAATTTGAACAACAAAATACAAGGTGGTTCAAAGTCTCAATACGTGTTAGCTGATGAATTTCGGAAAAACAAACTTCCGAAGCAGATTCAATGTTTTTTATTCTAAATGCACTCTGACCAGGTGGGTTTAATGGAGAACAGCTGTCGCAATCGAAAGAAAGAAATTAATTTTCTGTTGCCCTTATGGCGTGAATGATTACCGTAAAATCACTGTGACCGCCCATATCAGCATGTTCATTACACAAATGTAACCTATAAACTGGTATCGTCCACTTTTTTTACCCAATTTCACGGAGGAAACATCTGAAAGCACCTGTTTATTCCTTGTAATGGAAGGAAATGACACAATTTTGCTAGCTACATCAGTAAGACCGAAAGAAAGTTACTATACAAGAGACTGGACCTAACACAGGCTAGGCACGAAAGTGAAAGTAAGCCTAGGCCTAACGGTCTTAAACAAAACAGAGATATTACATTGGCACATGATCTGTTGGGCTGGCCTGGCAAATTTTGATTGAAGTTTGTAGAATGTGGATCCACTGTAAGAAGTATATGAAGCCTGTCATTTTCTGTAAAGGTCAAAGGTCAACAGAGGTTCACAGATGTCTAATTTTGAAAGCCTCCTTAACACAATACTTTAAAAAGCAAAAACTGGATGAACATCATTCTTAGCATATGGATCCAACTTAGTGTGTACAAACACCTACTTGTTTTTTGTAGAGGTGTTTAGGTTACACAGCTGTAACTAACCCAAAACATATCTTCAAATCTTAACCTTAATAAATTAGGGGAAACTTGCAGAAGCTTTTTTGATGTGGGAAAAGAATACCCAGCCAGCTATGATCTTAAGCAGACAACCCTATGATGGAAAGATGAATTGTATAATCCCAGGGGAGAGTGTAGTAGCGCTCTGATTGATGGCTAAAATTTCATTCTTGCTTGCCTGACTGCCACTATTAGATATTATATCAGTCACAGTCTAACCATGGAGCTCTGTTTATATTTTCATTGTCTAACAAACCCTGGCTGTTTTCAGCTTCTCTGGAATCTTCCACAAACTTGAATACCTTATGTTGACTACACTTGCTTATCTTCTGTTTCTGGTTATGGTGGCATCTGCAAATAACATATTTGTTTGACATTAAAAGACATAGGAAAACACCATCCATTATTCAATTTAGTCACTAAACTAACCATACAATAGTTTGTAATACAGCGGAGATGGTTTTTTCTGTTTTGTTTTTTTGTAAGGGAAATGTCGCAGTCCATGTGATTATTCATCAAGTGCATAAAGAACTGGGGAAAAACATATCTACAGACTTTGTAATCTAGAGCAGTGGAAGGTAATTGAAATAGTTTGGTCACTTCAGTATTTAGCATCATCTGCAATTAAATAGAGGTACTTAGAGGCAATGTGTGCTTGAGTGGCTTCGTGTTCTACCTAGTAAAGTATACAATAAAACTGTTGACTGTTATTTGCAATGTGGATCAGATCCAGAACTGAAGTCAAGATTTTTGAAGAAATAAATGATGAAAGGCAATTGTGACAAAGTTGGAGAACCAAAATGCCTACACACTGCAGTTCTCTCAATATCACAGATTTCTGTGTATACATGCACTGTATCTACAGGTATTGACAGGCGATAAAGACTACTTTGTTACCCTTAACCAGAAGGCCAGGGGTGGAGCTAGGGATATTGGTCAGGGGGGCGAGAATGGTCTGTAGGGGCGCTTTCTACACTATCTAAGCAGAGCGCCACCCAGGTTGGCGCAGAGCGTACAGAAATTTTTTGAGTAAAGATACTCCCTAGATCGCCGGAAACGACCCTTTCCGGGCCTTGATAATTTGCAGATAATGTGACAAATGTCAATAGGTACAGTAGATGAGAGCGCATAATCGTGAATAAGTAAAAAGTGGTAAAAAGCTGAAAAGGGCGCCAGCAGTCCATTTGAGTCCGTTCCCCCATGACTGTATGGACGCTCCGCCACTGCAGAAGGCTTTGTGATTCCTTGCCATAAAATTTCCACTTAACTACCTGACTAATGATGACCAATGTTAGTTAAGTTTGTCCAAGAATTAAGTGAGAAACGAAAGATCAGAAGTTTCCAAATCCCAAGACCCTTAAAATACCAACTTGTAAGCATCAAACAATATAGACACTGCTAAGGATTTAATAACATACAATATTTATGCCAAAATGTTTCAATATCCAGAAAGAACAGTCTTCGTATGTGGAATACAGTCACATAGATGGTCTACCAACACATGGACAGTTTCTTTTACCTAATTGTGCTAACAAGATTGTTAACAATCAATGGTATACCATGCTTTCATTCGCATGATAATGCATGAACAGGGGTTTATTGCAAGTGTTGCACAAGGCGATATGCTACCATGTAATGCTATGCAAACGTAGGTCTGTTATATGTTTCTTAGCAAGCGCAGTACCATTTGCTACAACTTTCAAATGAAATAAACAATAATAAAATACCTATATTGTACCTAGATTTTCCTTTTAGAAACCCCAAATGCAAAATGATGATCTCCACAAACCCATTCCCAGCATCCTAGATAAAATTGCACTATGTCTAGACCTGTCAATGGTCTGTTTCCTCCAGTAGAAAATAGGTGGGCGCATTCAACATTTTCTGAATCAACAAATTTGGTAATTCAGAGCCCAAGAAACTGACAATTAAGCAACTCCTTTGGGATGCTGACAATCACCTCAATGGCTGAGCTATGCCTTTGCTGTGCAGAGAACAATTTCACGCATCAGTGGTGAAAACCTTGCCTAGTAGTGTCTCAATTTTTAGCTGTGGCTGAAGCTTGGAAAATCAGAATTTGACCTCCAAAATACTTTCAACCATGAAGTTATGTGATTGAAGGACACTTTACTTTACTTTATTTAAAACACAAAGTGAACCTTTCTCAGCGTGTTGAAGTTTAAATTAAAATAAAGTATTGCAAAATCATACTAGAACAATCCCACATGCATCTACAGTAGCTACCCAACTTAATTTGTTAGTTGTCCTTAACTATTTTCACCTGCCTGATAAAAAGCTTTCTGAAAAAACACTTGAGGCACTCAGTAATTGACATAAATAACATTTGCTCTCGCTAGTGTTAGTTCGGTTACAATAGCTGTAAAAAAATATGATTTTAAGAATTAGTTTTCATATTCACAACTTTCATATATATATTCTGGAATTGTGAAATAACTCTGTAACTACCTTAATTCTGATCTTACACAGACAGGACCTAAACCCCTCAATACTCATCTCTGGAATGTCCTTTTTTTTATTATTTACAGTCAATGCAACCAGCTGCCATTTCGCACTATGTATGAGCTAGCTATGTTGTGCATGCTTATGAGTGTATATATTCCAACTGTTTGTGGTAGCAGTAAGCAGTTCCCTGCCACGATATCATACAGTTTCGACTTGGTCAACAAATTACGTCATATGTTTTCTACTTTTCCTAACCGAGGCAATGTAGCTGATTTTTGCGTTTTGAGTTTTGCTGCTTGATAGGAGGAAAATGCAAGGAATTTTTGAAAAAAGAAGTCATTCAATGTTTTGTTTGATGTCTTATGTACCAATCTGTGTTTTTTTTCACCTAAATCCCAATCTTAACTTTCTTGTAACAGACTGTTGAGGAAGGTATTATTTTCGCTAGTTTGAGATTTCTCAATACTCAAAACACTGAGCAGAACAGTTACATGTCTGCACTCTTCTGCGCTTCCCGCAGTGACATCACAAAAACTATTACATAATAGTACTTGTTACCAATTTCTACCCCTTTGGAGATGGAAAATGGATGCGGAGTTGGATTTATCTATCCTTAGGATTTGTTAAGTTTTACATTATTGAAAGTCAACTCTATATGTCTCTTGACCTTTAAATGTTAAGTTCTTCCATACTGCCCTCATTACCTTTTGCAAAACATTTCATACAGTAGTTTTGATTCAACCTTGGCTTATTTTATCCTATAAATCTGGACTGGTACTGTATGTACATCTGCAGAGAGAACATTCTGACAGGTTTTAGTGTGAAGCATCTTATTGAGCAGCTGCCGGTTGAAAACATCAGTTATGACTAATTATTGAGGTAGGTACATAATTTGCTTAAATTTGGCATGCTTTGTATTCATTATTATTACCTTAAGGCTCATGTCATATTTGTCTAATGACTGTGATATTTTGCAGTAAAAATTTGAAAGTAGAACCATCACTAATGTGGTTGCTCAAGTGATGTTGCATGTGACTTATACCATGTATCATATTTCAAATACCATGAAAGAAACCATTCCATGATGGAAAGTTTTAAAGGTAAAATATCAACCTTTAATGTGTTCATACAGTACTGCATCTTTTCATTTCTCTTAGATTCTTTTCAAAAATTGCGTTTCGCTCGGACCTCTTTCTCTTTCCTTTTGTTTCTGCTATTTTCTCTTATGGTAAAATCAAGTTCACATAAACTCAATTGTAACAAGAAAATGTTGGAACAGTATTTCAAGGCTAGATAGAATATGGTATATTTATAGCTATAATGTACTATTGGAACAAACCAATACAGAATACTTAGTAAAAGGTGCCTGGGGATTAGCAGGTCTTTCGATTACACATGAACAAGAAGAAAAATCTCTTAAGATAAATTATTCTGATAGAACCTGCTGATCAGGCCTGCTAAACAGATAATCTTCTTTATCAAACAAGACTAGTGTGTTTTTGTCCCTTCTCCTGTGGGTTCTTTGAGACTGCCTTCCTGGAGATACCAGTCCTATTGAAGGCAAGCACCAACTGATTGAGGACAGGACAAAGGCGAGAAGGAAAATATTTGGGGTGATTTGAAAAGGAATCAGTAGAGAATATTGACTGAATCATGAATACTTAATATCCTTACTTAAGAGAGGCCAAGCCCTATCTACAGGGTGATCTGCTTAGTATTGATTGCATGTTTAAAAGGCATCCTCATGGCTCCACTATTAACACTGCATAACCTACAACTAAAGTGCCAATGTTAACTGTGCAGGTGGGTATATGGTCCAAATAACAATACTATATTACTGGTGGGAACATGCATAATTAATGAGAATGTTCTGAAGGTGTTGGAACCCTGTTGATCACAGTTTACACAGAAGACATTAAACAAGGACAACACAATTGTATGGAATGTGAAAAGGGCAAACTTATTTCAAAATGCCGATGTTTTACATCATGTGGTTGAGCAATTGTTGAACAGTGCCGATGGCAACAACGTAAGTTTAGACAACGACGTAAGTTTAGACAACGGAAGTTTAGACATCACCGTGAGTTTGAGCAACAGCATGGTAAAACAGCAGCAAAAACTTTAGTTTAGACAACAACAAATTAAGTTTAGACAACAAATTAAGTTTGCCCTTTTCGCATTCCATGCATATGAAGCAGTATACCCGCACTGTTCACTTCTTTGGGATTTGTTGTTACTCTTTTGTACTAAACACCAAAAAACAAGTCTTCCTGAAGGTCATTTTAATTTTATCATGACAGTCACTGTAACATACAAACAGCCTTTAGCAAAACCTGCACACAACACATGCCATCAATGTGACTGAGCCACAGACAAAACTAATAGCACTAAAAAAGATTACTACTCGCTCCAGTAGCTCAGTAGCTAGAGTATTTCAGAAAACTGCATGAGCTGTGTAAGAGACATTCATATTTAACAAATTTGAGCCTCAGAAACATCAAAGTATGGTCATCTTTATCACTATTTAGTATCCTATCATGATTAACAGAGTTTTTGATGCATGCTGCCTGGTGTGAAGCCAACTAAACATATCCTCAATGTTTTACAGCAATTGTAGTAAAATGGTTAGAATTTTGATAACATTGTAGTATTATTATTATTAGCCCAGTAATAATATCACACAGCAAACTCTTCATCCTTCATTCACAAATTTAATTTACTGCAAAACTTGGAATCAGCAAGACAAAGAACATTGAAACCATTTGTAATCTCATGTTTTGAAGAAATGTGTTTGAATGTTGGTAATTAGTCTGAGCAGAATTTACATATCTTGGACTTGGTGTCAACTTAATACAACGTAAGGAAAATTGCATTTAGGGACCAATCTACATTTTATTTTGTATCAATTTCATCACAAGAGACAGTGTTTCATCATAATTTTAGCACATGGTGTCTAAAACATGCCGGTTTGGTGGTAAAATTTGAGAGTTACAGCCAAACAGCACCCAATGATCCTATAAATTACAAGATCGCTTGTACCTTACCAAGTTGGTAATCATAGTAACCATTCTAACAATGTGCAGAAATTCCTAGAGTGCAGAAATTATCCTCTTGAACACAAAGTTGCAAATCTGTACATCTAAGGATGGTATATCTCAAACATGTCCATCACTTTCTCAGAGCAACTTAGACTATGGCAAAACTGTGGATGACCAAACCTTATTTGTACAATTTTTCATTTCCCAATTCTTTTCTTGATCACATTTAGTTTTTCTAGATACAGAGTTTGGGAATTCATGTTTTGTGACATCACCAGAACAATGAAAGTCTTTAATGGAATGGAACTTTAAGAAAGTTTTGCTTGAGTATATATTGTTTGCAACATTTCAGTACTCGCCCTGTGTCTGTTGAAATGGTACAGCATGTCTAATTATTGCAAAAGGGGTCATGGCTAATGAGTCCCCAACAGACAGCCTCCTGTGCCTAATGGTTCTTTGCAAGTCACTAGGTTTAATTGCATTGTTAGAATACCTGCTACCGACCAGATATGATTTATTAGCTGGCATTTGTGTAGAGATTGCATATACGTTTTCTTTTTCAAAGGTTTCAGGCCTTCCTATAAATCAAGACAAAGGTCGATACTTCCATTGAATTTCAAAGAGGACTTGAAAGGGTAACCAGGCAGAGTTGAGAAAGTAGAAATACTACTGATTTCTATCTGTTCATTAACACAACCCTTGGTTGGTCCATAATTACACATCAGACATCACCATTTAATAGTGTTCGACAGATAATTGGTTAGATAATCTGGGAAGGTAAAGGTATTGCAAGTCCCTCACCCGAGATTGTACTAATGCTCTTCGATATACTATCCAGTTTTGGCAGTTAACATCATACAGTATACCCGCGATAAGCTTTTCATAGCATTGGAGAATTCACATATTAATTGTACTTAGCTTTAATTGTGGAGTTATCATGTTTGAAAGATTTACTGGCTTTGACATCTGTTAACCTCATCTGAAATTTGGCATCTACCAATTTCAGTTGGGTTCTTCCACTCACCAAGTTGGATCTACATACTAAGTATAAAGTTCAAAAAGGATGTACTTCTTGAGTTATTATGTTTACAAGATTTTCATACTTTGACTCAAATATTGACCACAAATGACCTTTGACCTCCACCAATTTCAATAGGGTTCTTCTACTCAATATGGGACATCAACATGCCAAGCATGAGATTCATCACGGCTTCTCTTCTTGAGATTTCATGTTAACAATGTTTCTACAGTTTGACCTCTTTGGACCTACTGTAGTATAGCTTTGATACCACCCAAAAACAATAGCAGCCGAGAACGTATTATGTTACATACACATTCCAAGTTTGAAGTCCATCAAACTTTGTAATATTGAGGTACCATGTTGACAAGGTTTTCAGTTGGACCTCTGGTGGCCTAGTATGAAGTTTGATCCCATCCATAAACAATATCAGCTGAGAACTCACTATGTTACATGTAATTACGCCAACTTTGTAATATTGAGTATCATGTTTACAAGGTTTTCGCAGTTTGGCCTCTGGCGACCTAGTATGACCTCTGATTCCGCCGAAAACGACAACAACCTACAGATCTACAACATCAATACTTTCTGTAAACTAACATTAGGCAGATACATGGTGCTATGTAATTGCATATTGGAAATTTCTGTGCAGTATGAAATTTAAACTTTTTCAACCAAAAGTAAGTGATAAACAAAGTAAAACATGTTGCAGAATCATTAATAAGCACAGCAGCTATGCGTACTGTAATGTTTTAAACCATCTAAAGGACATCAGAACTTTAATTAGGGCTCCTCTAGTACTAGGCATCTAATATTTAGTAGCTAGGAGTATACAGTACCTCACTGCAATTTTGAGCGGCTACTTGATCAGCGCGACTTTGCACATTTTATCAATTATTCATCTTGTCTTGTAGCTGCAGAAAGGTGCGCGAAAAATGTCACTATTACTACATTACATTGTCAAAATCAAAGCAATCTTTTTACACAATTATAATCTATGGTTGACAAAGCATATTCTTCACTTGCAACTGGTATTGAGTGAAAATCTGAAAACCCTTTGCAAAAACTCATGGCAGCTATAACAGCAAACATGTCTCAAAATCCATTAAACTGTTTTATATTTTCGAATTATGACAGATGGCATGTAGAAAATGCCTCAAGAAATAATTTATGGGTTTGCCCATAAAGTATATTGGTATTCTGACACAAAAAAAAAATGTCTTCATGATTTTGTGTTAACGAACCTAATATTATACTACCATCGTTAGTGTATGGCACAGTGCAGCCTACCTAACTCTGCAGTTCCATACTTTGTCTCAGAAATGTTTTACCAAAATGACATATAATCGTGTATTGTGGATTTGATTTTCAGCATATCAACTCCAAAGGGGTCTTGTGTCATTAACTTATGAGTTTTAATATCGCAAAAATGGAATAAAGTGGTTTTTTTAAATTATGATGTTTTCGCTGTATGTTTATAAATGCTCCCTCTATGAAGTTTGTGAACAATTCCTGCACATGAAATATTCACGTACATAATGCATGTGCAGATAGCGAACTATTTTACACAGTTAATTTGAGATTGGTCATTGACAAAAATCAGTTTACAACGTAAACTTGCTTCCAGTTCACCAAAGAACTGCTTTTATCATTCTGTGAAATGTTTGTAACGATTGCCTTTGCTGATATTGGGGTTTGACTAGACCAAAAGTCACTCGCCAAAATGTCGAGCATAGTGCATTTTCTATTCGCCAAAGCTAAACTTCTACTCACTAATGGCGAGTTGGGGACTGTATTTGTCTTGAGGCCTGACATTGTAGAAATTCATAACATTGTGATCAAAGTAATGATTCAAATATTACGTTATAGTCACAGCAACAATGCAATGATGGCATTGTATCACCTGCACTTGTCCAAATTTGTGACAACAAGGCCAAAGTTACAACATTTGTTTGAAAACTGGAAAGTGAAAACAATAACATTAGGCTTTGTTCATTGTGAGTTCTACGTACTATAGGCTAGTCTGGCTAGAGAACGGTTGAGCTTCATAACTGTGCCCAAGATTTTGCAAATGGCATAAAATGATGAAATCAGGCGCCAAATACTCCTAAAAATCCCTAAACATGTTTGGCGACAGTCCTCAGTAGTACAGTATTTTGTGATTAGGCAAACATTGTTACGCCAATTGTCACAGGAACTAATTATAGTTAATCGGTAAAACTGATTATCAAATAATCTGTCGAACACTACTACACACAAAAGAACATCAAACGATAAACCTATACTAATTAATCTGCTTTCTTTGTAAAGCGCCTTGAGCAGTGACTTTTGTCTACTGATTTGGTGCTATATAAGTCTCATTTATTATTATTATTATTATTACTACTAATATAGGCCTACAACAGCAAAATGACTGCCAAATTCCTAAACGGAGCTAAGTGGCAGTTTTTTATCATATTTGTTTTATAGAGTTATGTACGTTTCATAGTGCTAAGATGCTGAAATTTTCTAAAGAGGCCTTCGGGCCCACTTCACCCGAACCAAGGGATATCCCCTTGGAACCCCATTTGGGATAACCCCACAGACCTCCCCCCCCCCTCCCGTCGAATTCGCCAACTTCGCTGGGGCAAACACTGAGATAGACTGAAAGTTTGAGGTCTAGCTTACACTTGGTCTACTCAGTCAAAATCAATATAGGCCTAGGCCTCCTAGGTAGTAAGCTAGTACAAAGTAGTAGGCCTAGGCCTCCTACTCCTAGGTACTAAGCTAGTAGGCCTTCAGTAGCAGGATAGGTAACAAATGAGCACAGCAATGTGAATCATCAATATCTTTTGCAGTCAAAATCCTGATGAAATATACTTATCCTTACCATCAAACAAACTGAACATCTAAGCTAGATTTTTATTTTTGATATGAACTGGAACCTTTAAACTGCTAACTGGCAGTGAAGGGACTAGTTAAATTAAAAATATGTTCAATGTCACAAAAACAACAAACTGGCATGTAGGCCTAGGCTATTAGTTTAGTTTAGTTTAGTAGAAAAAAGGATCAGGAGGGACACTTAAGTCCCCATCGAGGACCCTATAGAGAGAGAAAAAAAAACTGAAGACACAAACACTCAGACCCGATTACAATGCTTAAAGTGCTTGTCCAAAGCATTCTTAAACCCATTGACACTACTTGCAAGTACAACTTTCTCAGGCAAACCATTCCACTCATTCACAACCCTATTAGAAAAAAAGTTCTGCCGAATATTAATCCTACTATGTGACTTTTGGAGTTTAAGACAATGACCTCTGGTACAACTACTGTTAGCAAACATGAAAAAGTCGGTAAAGGATAAATTGTCAAAACCATACACAATCTTGAAAACCTGAATCAAGTCCCCACGTAACCTCCTAAGCTCCAGTGTGGTGAGATTCAACAGTTGTAACCGCCTATAATAAGGAACACTCTTTAAGGAACTAATCATCCTAGTAGCCCTCCTCTGGACCCTTTTCAAGTACTTCCTTATCCTTAGCAAAATATGGGTTCCAAGCCTGCAGCGCATACTCCAGATGAGGCCTAACCAACTGCTTATAAAGCCTAACTACGATGTCCTCTTTCAGGAAACTGAAGTTCCTCTTGATCATACCTAAAACCCTATTACCTCTTTTAGCAGCTTCAAGAAAATGTTTAGAAGGTTGCAGAGATGAGTCAATGTAGATACCTAGGTCTCTTTCAACAGAGACCTCCTGTAACTCCACACCATTAAGATTGTATGTAAACTTTAGGTTACTACTACCAATGTGCATTACCTTGCATTTTTCAATATTAAAAAGCATTTGCCACCCCTGAGACCAGGAAAAAAACCTTATCCAAATCCGTTTGAAACTTCTCAGAATCGTTTTTGGAAGAGACCTCAGAATACAATTTGGTGTCATCAGCAAACTTCTTAGCTGTACACAAAATATCTCCGTCGATGTCTTTTATATAGGCAACAAACAACAAGGGACCCAAAACAGACCCTTGTGGAACCCCACTAGTAACGTCCTGCCAAGAAGAAGCACAGCCTTTAATTACCACCCTGTTTCCTATTACCTAGCCAATTCTCGATCCAAGACAGTAAATTCCCATTGACACCCATACTCTTCAGCCTAAGTAAAAGACGCTGGTGGGGAACCTTATCAAAGGCCTTCTGGAAATCCAGGAACACAACATCTACAGACTTCTGCCTATTTAGTGAGCTTGTTACATCTTCCATAAACTCAAGGATATTAGTGAGACAAGACCTTTTTTGACAAAAGCCTAGGTCCCTAGGTCTAAGGCACTTCAACTTCAAATCAGTTTTGCTAGCATCAAGCTTAAAACTTTCACTTCAGACAAAAATCAGAAACCACGTTCAATATCAATCCAAACAACAAAATAATTCCTACTTAGCAGTTTTTGTGCTGTTTATTTAGTTTGTACCCTCTAGCCTACTGTAACTTAGGCTAAGCAGCCTAGGCCCTAACTGTTAGGCCTTATTTATGCTTTCTTGCAGGCATCCTATGCCTAACGTTGAGCAGATTCAACTTGATTCACTATAGCCTAAACCACAATGACTTCTTCATTCGCCTTCAGATAGGCTAGTATAATTACTGTTGGTGGTATGCTAGGCCTACGCCTACTTATTACTTGGTAACTCGGACTCAATGCCAAAGTGCCTGTAGCCCCAGTAACAACAGTATGTTTAATATCATATTAGGCCTAGTTACTTCTTAGGCTAGTTACTAACATTTGTGTACATATAGAAGCGTACATACCAACAGTTTAACTTCTTAACGTTTTCTAAGTCCGAGGATCGTGCCTTTGCGAGCACCATTCCTTCTGTAAGTTTCACTGATTTCCCACGCAGGGATTCTCTTTCGACCTCCATTTCAGCCGGCATGGAATTGATAAACTGTGTTGCTTCTTTCATTGAGTTCGACTTATTAATGATAAACTCGAGAAAGATTTTTTGCTAATAAATCGTGATAACCGGTCGCACTACTACTCTGCCTCCGCAGAAGTTGCTAACTTTGAAAGTCTGGTCTCAAGTACTAGTTTGCTCAGGCACTAACGTAACTTTACGTCGTGCAATCACAATGTAAACAGGGAACAGTTTAAAACGAAGTAACGTTACGTTACGAGACGATATAACGGCATCACTGCACTGTGTCGGCTTCTAACATAAAATTTGGGGGCGTGCTTCAAGAAAACAGAGAGTACACATACTTACACACACTTACACCCATATGTAATTTCGACCTTCCTTAAAATATTTTATACTGACTTTCAAACAAGAATATTTTATTGCTAGGTTTAAACCTCCTAAAACACTGTTGACCACTGGAAATCCTTTATTGCTCAAGGAAATGTAACACATGTAATGTCATTTTGGAACATCTCCTTCGAAGCTCTTCCAAATTTGATACGAAAGGAATCTTTGCTTATCTGTGATTGTTCTCTGATTTTTCATCAACACATTTTCAGCTTCTGTCAAGGTGATTTCACTTTATCTGCTAAACATTCATAAAGTTCTCAAAATCCATACCATAGTAATTTCTGGCAGGATATGTTTTCAAGTAATGATGCAGATGTTACAGGTCCCATCAATCAACTGGTGATCAAATTAATTTGAAAGAAGTGAAGCTATGTTCAATGCTGATCTAAGGGTCACCAAAACACAACAGCAATGCTGGAGAATCTCAATACCACTGCTGTATATTGTAGGTGGAAATTATTTAAGGTATGTCTGCTAAGATACATTTTTTATGTACAGAGCATAAGTTTCAATTTAAAAAAGCGATGCAAATAACACTGCATCAATTTGAAAGATAAAACCTTACTTTTAATACCAGCAAAAAGAACTGAGTTTAAAAAGTACTTCCCACTCATTGGCAAAAGAATGGTGAAACTCACTATGATTTCACAATTGAATGTTACTTTTAATACTGAACACACACTGCAGCAATTATTCTTCAAAAGTGAGTTCTGTGGAAATTCTAAAATTGCTGTCAGTCACTTTCTAGAGGTAATGCTGTTACATAGTACAATCTACTAGGTTTTTGTTCAGCCAAGTGTGTCAGTGGCTCCTTGGTCAGTGCTGAACTTGGTACCTGATACTACTTTGGATGATGAATATCCTATAGGGGCAGTTTAGGACAGCAATCATGTAAGATGACTACTGTAAGACTCTTCAGGTTATAGACCTGTGATTGACATTTAGACATAGGTTGAGATGCTTATAAAGATGTGTGCTTCATGGGCAGAAATAAGGCAAAAAAGCCTCAGAATATATCTGTGATTTCTGGAAGAATAAGTAACCTTTTGTACACTATTCCATATAGTACCCAGTGACAAATTTCACAAGACTTGCCAAAGAGGTGTGAAAGCAGAAACAGAGAAAAAGCACTTTGCTGAGCTGAAGGCCTATAGTAAAGAAAACCAGTGAAGAAAAGAAACCAACTACACTGTATTATCCTGCATCTCTGAGTACTGTGTTCCTCCACAACTGGTACTTATACCAAACATAGTAAGCATGGAGAATCAAATAGTGAAATTTTTTCACGTTCAAAGACATGCAAAAGAAATTAACAGGATCTTCATCATGCTTGATTCAGGTGATGTTATCTTGAATGCCAACAATATTGTAGGGATTGCAAATACAATAGAATAATGTTGTCAGTGTTGGGAATGGTAGATTTGAAAGGAAGAGGAAGTGGGCCTTGAACCTGAAGTAGGTCAGTGTTAACTTGTTACCAACTTTTGTAAGCTAGGTAGATACAAAGGTAAGAGAGGAGTGCCAAATTACAATGCAAGTACTGAGACATAACAACTAAGATAAAGGTGTAATGGCCTGTAACCCTTGACACATTCCAAGGAAAATATCCTTCAGTGTGTACGAAGAAGCATTGGACAAGTGGAGACAAACATGAGTTAAAGCCAGTTTCAGCATTTAAACCAATGTATTAGAATATATATGTACAAGTTAACACTCTTTATATAAGAAATAGATTTTTATGTACAGCAAACAGTAAACACATCAGAATGGTGGAAATAGAAAGCTAACCACATGTTGCCAAAATAGTTTCTTCAGTACTGGGCAGAACTTAATGCATTAATGCACCTTTTTGCATTTGAATGCAACTTTCCCCGGTATTACTTAACGTAACTAGAAGCCAGCAGCTATTTTATATGAGACCATTAAATGTTAATGGTGCAGTAGGATAGACCCACATGCCTAGCAATGAACTTCATACAAGCTCTTCAAGGTTCTCCGACTCAAAACTGCTGTTGACCTGATGATCTTTGAACTCCACAAAAAATGATATATAATCAATAAGATGAGTCCACACACCAGCTATGTAGACCATCCAATTAGCTTCACCATGTTAGAATTTCTCACTTTGACTTGTTTGACCACTGCAAAAAACAATAGGTTCTCATACTCAAATAAGATGGATCCAAATATCAAGTATAAACTTCATCTGTGCGTTGCTTGACGTTATCCTGTCTGAGGGATTCAGACTGAACTCCATTAACCTCAACTGAAATGACCACCAAGAAAGCAAACCTATAAGCTATACAGCACTCACTTATGTGGATCCATGAACTTCATCTAAGCTTTACCTTTGTAATAAGGTTGACCATGTTTCAAGCTTTAAGCTCTGTTGGCCATAAATAACCACCACAAACAGCAAGTTTCTTGTACTCAATAACATGGATTCATACAACAAGTATAACATTCATCAAAAGTATAAATTGTTGAGTTACTGCATTGACAAGGTTTGTAGACTTCTTACCTTTGACCTCCAGAGAAAACTATGGTAGGGAGAACCACATGTCATGTATGCAGTTGACATCCCATTTGACCTCCACAAAATAATTTGGTTCCTTGGACTCTATAGGACAGATCCCCTTACCATGTATAAAGTTCATCCACAATGTTGCATGTAGTAGTTAAAGGCATCACATTCAAAAGCACACATGACCACTATGGCAAAAAGGACCAAACCTTGCTCTTTATGAAACTCACACAATCTAATATCTATTATAAAGGAATAAATTTCCTGAACATTTTGTCTTCCAGACACTAATTCATATCACACACACACACACACACACGTACAGTAAGCCAATTGAAAACTTTCAATATTGAGTAATAACTGCTTTAACCTTGATTGGATAACAGCTGAAGATTAAACTGTCCTCATACACCCACCCACCCACCCACTCACAGTGATCTAATGTAAGTTTGGAATTTGTGTAATGTAATTTATCAATTGTAATGGAATAATATAATATAATGAAGATAACTGTTTAGGCATTCACAATGTTCCACACTATGACATGAAATAGGGAGTGAACAGTAATGCACTCAATGCACAAGGTCATCACCAGAGGCACCAAGCTGTAGCATGCCAAAAATTGCTAACAGTTACCAAAGTATTTTCCTGGTGGCTGAGACGATTAGACAATTGAAAGTTTTAGTATCACTAAAGTGGGAGTATGATTGGCCATTATTCGACTTTCTAGCATATTTGAGGCTAAGCCTGATGAGCTTTGTCATTAAGTGTCTGTTATTAAATCTCTATACCAAATCAACATCCTTTGTTTTTCCTGTAGTATTTACATGGACCAGTGCTGTCTCACATCTTTGAAAGAATATTTATTTGTCAAAGAAGAAAAGGAAAGCAAAAATATCACCAACATTTCCTTCTTTGAACCTTAATATGACTGTAGCACCCCTAATTTTATGACTTACTAGAATTAGTATCCCCCTCCTTGTGATTTAAATTCACCCAGAAATTCTTGGAGCTCATGGAGTTCAATGGCCTGTTACTTCCTTGCAGAAAGTTGTTATAAACTTTCTATCCATAAGACATCATATTCAAATGTTGAAATGTTCCCGGGCTCATGAGATGAAACTCTTAGATGAAACTCTTTCACAAACAGGTGATCCTAGTGTTCACCTCTTTGTGTATGTGCACATCTCCTAGGGGCTACATCACTTAGTTGTTTACACCTGGATTCTTAGTGGTTAAGTCTGTGTTTTTGCCCCACCCCCCCCCACCACCGATAATGAGTAAGCCGATCATATAGTTAATTCATCTCCTTATTTCGGCCGGGCAGGAAGTTGCATTGTCTTAGGCCAGTTTACCAGTGATCTATGCCACTCACTTGACCCGCCCTCAGCCATGTAGGATGTCCCAGACATGATTAGAAATTATTCACTCATTTCTATAAAGGTAAGAATCTCTTTGTATTTCCAGATGTAAGCTTTTGAGTTAAATAATGTTCTAGTTACACTGTGATGGATCCAAGCACACAGAGAGGTATTGTGTTTAACTTAAAGTCATACCATATATCTTTATATTCCATGGTGTAGTTTAGTAATTATGTGTTCCCTTCAATAGGAAAATGTAGCCAATATTGTTTATTCCATTGTATTATTTCTATATTGTGTATTCCATAGGTTGCACTAAGCCTACATGCTACCTGTATATTAGGACTAATGTATAGTGGAATCCATTATCTAGATAGTAATTGGTATTGAGACCCACTGTTGTTTATATTGGATATTTAAGTTAGGCCACTCACGTGACAGCTCTAAGCTGTCTAGGATGTCGGAGACATCATTAGAAATTATTCACTGATTTCTACGCATGTTCATTGGTTTGGGTGCGCGACTCTAACGCCCTGGTTAGACGATGCCCCCTGACCACCAGGCCATGATGTGCAATGGACCAGATGGGTGGTCAAGCAGGTCTGGAGCGAGGAGTGAACCTCCCCTCTAATAGTTGTATGTCAGAACATGGATAGGACTAATTGTGTTGTTGTCATGTTGTTCTTATCATGAATACTTTAAGATGTTTTCTCTATCCTTCTTCATCAGTTCTTTGCAAATACCTAAATTGCTTAACGTTATTAGCGTTATAAGCTTTTGTGTATTTCAATTCTACTTGTGTTGTTGTCTTAGATGAGTCCGTAGTTGTAGGATTATATACGTCAAAAGGTGCATGGGCATTATGTGCCTAACAACCAGGTACCTCTGTGCAGGTAGGAGACCCAATTACAGATGAAAAAACCTGCTTCCTTTAGGACAAATATACCCATAACTAATAAATATGCATAACATGGGGTTACATAAATTTGTAAGCTAATGTGCTAAAGATATTCTAACATGACAATGAAAAGTCAAGAAAATCTACAGTCTCACACAAGATTATTCCACTTTTCAAAATCTGGAAAATCAAAACACACTCACTGCAAAGCCTTAATTTGTAGGACAAAATATAAAACCACAATGGATATTGAAATACATACAAATTTTGTGAAAGTATGCAAGAACTAAGATGTGTAAGTAACTTCTTGAATTGCAAGATTAATGTGATCACCAGGAGGCCTAGAACAGTAAGCCGACCATGGAAGGGTAAAGTCAAGTTCAAGAAACGATAGAGAAAGTGTACGCTTTGATTGGTTGAAGGCATCATTCTGGGTTTAGTAATCTCACAATTGGGCCTATTATACACGTACTGCTAGTATCAAATAACCACAAAAACTATATACCAATAATACAAATTATGAAAACAAAGTTGGTGGCAATCACTACACAGCAACTTCTTACAGTCTAGGGGTGCTGATACAGTACCTTGTAAACCATGTAAACCAAGATCATACACCAATTTCAGTCAATACATTCCAGATAGCCACAGAGAATGCATGTCAAGAGAAATGCATCCTTTCATAGAACTTCATGATTTTCCATCTAAGACCCTTGAGGTACAATGAAAGACATTTGTTTATGAAAAAAAGTAGAAAATAATCATTTCATTGCAACTTGAGAATCGTACCCTACTTTAAGTGAACAGATCTTAACACAGAAAACTAAACAAGTCAATCAGTGATCGATTAAGAAAGGAACAGTAAAATAATAAACTTGGTACAATAGCCCACACATGTACGACAAGATTGCAGATCAAAGTTTAACTTCTCGGAATAGGAGAAACTCGGTTAAACTAAGGTTGAATGAAATATAACAAGGCATATGAATAAACCCAACTGTACTAGATTTATTTTAAACTACAAAACAAAGCATACAATCCACCATCCACATAGTTACACATATTACAGACAGCAAAAGAAAATGTAACCATTGTTAGGATTACTATATTTGAAAACAAGCTACATAGTGAATGAATGAATGAATAAAAATGTTTTTCAACTTCATCAAGGCTAATAGCCAATTAAAAAGAAAAATAAATTTAAAAAAAATTATATGAACATATTTTAAATGTATGCACCAAGTGGAAAGAATACACCGAGAAATTTTAATAAATATGAATGGGTATAAACTGCAAGTTGTCTATGGTTAATGAAACTCTTATACTACATGATGGAAAGCAATGGATAAACTGACTACTTCTGTCAACATATACATATTCTTTATACCACATACACAGCTGTATGTACTTACACTTATAGTTGAACACCATGAATCAAGGTTGACAGGGATTTACAATTAGGCACTTATGTATTCTCAAAGACAAATTATGAACAATAAGGGTAAAGGTAGCATTTCCACACTCTGAATTCACAGGAAATAAATGAATCTACCAAAAAATCACATGTACCATCCATTAAATCAACTGCACATGGTATGCACCAAGTAGGCTAAAGCACTTTCATATATACTATATATTAATACAATATTTAAAGCCAAAATATGGAGGGAAAAAAGTCTGATCAATTCCTAATGAGAGCCTAGATTACATGCTACTATCATAATTATCTGATATAAATTAAGTAGATATCTTTTATAGTCATAATTTAACCTGTACACCACAGGTTTAAGTACTTCCTCTTTAACTTGATCACAAAGCCTTGCTTGAATCAATAAACCAATAGGCTTCATGATTCTTTTATGACAACATTAACTAGTAGATTACCACAGACAAGATTTTCAGTTTGTCTATTGCAGTCTCATTCACACTCATATTTCTTCAAACATGCCATATGCTAAACTGGTCCCATACAAGTAAGAAAAAACCCTTCCAATGGCAGCATGCATCTCATGCTTTGGAATGTATATCAATGGGGATCTCCAGACACCCCTAAATCAACAAAGGGCGCTGTCCCTAAATCAACAGAGAGCGCTGTCATTTCTGTCCTTTCGAGTTCCGCAAAACTTGACAAGCTGCAGTATCTGACATCGCTGAGAATTCTTTGAGGAATCTCTGATGGACACTTCTGGGCAGAGTACCTGCACAATCCCTACTTTACATACACATACACTCACAGTAGTGTACTATACTTCAATCATTCTTACATCTTCACATACTACATAATGCTCTACACCACAAGGATGAGACAGACATACACCCACAATAATGTGTCATACTTCAATCCTGAAAATTCTTACTCAATAGTACTCTATTGCACAAGCCATTAGACAGACAAACACACAACAGTGTCACTCCCAAACCTGAATATTCTTATACACACACAGGTTGTATAATGCTCTATCCCACAAGTATGAGAAGATATACACACACAATACTGTACTATAGTTCAATCCTGAATATTCTTACATCATTTCATACTGTACAATATTCTATACTGCAAGATGGGAAAGACACACATTTACAATACTGTATTATAGTTCAAACCTGAACATGCACACACCAACATAATACTCTATCCCATAAGTATGAGACAGACATACACTCACAACATTGTATCATACTTCAAACCTGAATATTCTACACCCATACATAATGTATAACACTCTATCCCATTAGCAGGAGACAGACATACACACACAATAATATAGCCTACTTCAAGCATGAACAGAGTTACTACTTAACAATACTGGGTATATTTTCTTGTTACTGTATCCTAACTGTAACAACAAATCTCTTACTTGTGTATTGATTTGATCAATGAAAAGGAATATGGACATTCTTTGTTTTAAAAAAGTGCACCACAAGGTATAATCTCCTGTGTCCCTATCAAGTATTACCCAACCATGGTTGGTCTGTAGTTTGTCTCATGAATTCCAGGTAGCATAGGCATCAGAGCTGACATCATCTGTAGTTTCCATGAGAATATCCAAGTCAGGAGACCGTCTCCTTAGTCTCAGGAATAAGGCAATCAGTATCACTACAGCAGCCAAGAGAATAGCTGATGCAATGCCTAAAACAATAGTCCCTAAACAGACAATACAAGAATCAAAATTATCATTTATATGTGTCAAAAGCTGAAGGTTTACAACAAAAGAAACCTGAAAGAAACTAAATACTACCAGAAAAAACCCAACACACTTAGTGATTCATTCACACATTTCACATAAGATGATTTAATGTAAACTGTACACACAAGGATCTTGTAATTAATAAGGTACAGTAGATCCCAGATATCAAGTATGAAGTTTATGACTGCAAGAACATAGAAAGAAACATCATTTTGGTATTCGATAGGGTGGGCTGACACATCAAGTGAAAAGTTCATTCAAGCTTTGCTTTGAGAGTTATTCCATTTAAAAGGTTTCCATATCTTGACTTTTGGCAGGGGCGTAGCCAGGATTTTAAAAGTTGTAGGCACGACTATCTGAGCGGAGCGCCACCATCTGTTGGCGCTAAGTGTACAATAAAAATTTTGGTTTTGCAAACCGCCCCCCCAGATGGCCGGAAACGGCCCTTCCCGAGTGTTCATTCTGGTTCCCTGGCCTCTTGCTAACTTGAGACACCTCATTCAATATCACTTTTAAACCCAAACAACAAACAAGTTAAAATAGTATGTAATAGTACGATATAGAACATCGTGAATGTACCCAAGAGAAGCATGTATCGTAAAGGCTGTTTTGGAACTTGAAATGCCGATCGTGACAACAACAGGCAACAAAGTACTGCAGCTCTATAAAGTCTGTTAATCAAAGATAGGCTTATTTGACTGTGGAATGTTTCTCAACTGAAATATTATCTGCGTAAACGGGTTCTTAACTAGATGTTAAAAAACTGACAAGATCGGATCCTAGTCTTTTTCAGCGGGTAGAGTGTTGAATGAAACTGCACGCGATAGAAAT